>MJUU01020601.1:102386-132674 GCA_002080025.1 Modiolus philippinarum
TTGTTTTGGTTTTAACTGCACTGATGAGACATAAGTTGTCGAAATGCGCATATGCAGAAAATAAATTAACAGTAATTTCGGTATTTTGTTATTTATATTCATAGTTTTTTAATTAGCAGAAGCCTATGAGTTTGGTTCAAGTATCTATTTATCTAACTTCGCACATGATTATCTTTGAATGGACTTTTTTTTGTAATGCAAGATGCACCAGATGACGTCAACTTTACAAGGGTGGGACGAAGCACATGCTCCCAGCCTCTTTTCCATTCGGCAGCCATTGGAGTTGAAATGGAATCTTAGTTATAGTGTAGGGGAGATAACTCAATTTCTATTCAAGTCTGAAATTTTTCAAGAATTTTCTGCATGATAAGTTTTTGTATCAAATTGGTCAATATCTGTTTGATCATTTTACTACATGTTTTCTATGTTTATGTAACTGTTAAATTAAATTTGTTAATGTCAAACCTATATTTGAATGTAAACTCTTTAAAAATTTACGCAATACTTTCATTTAATATCATGTCACTTTTGAGGCCTGCATCATCAGTCAGTGTTTGTTGTTTTTTATTGCAGTTCATGTGGAACATAAATACTTTTATATCTTCTCGACAATATGTATTAAGTATAACAAGTTTGTAATAAAAAAAATTTTTGATTAGTTTTATTTCTTTAATTAGCAGTGTTAATCCAAAGAGTTTCAATTATATTTCCGACCAGAATCATTTATGAACAATGTTTCCCAATGTTTTCTATCGCTGATCAGACGCATATCTGATGGAAAGAGTTTTTAAAAGGCGAGCATCAAAGGACCAAATTAATCTAATTTGTTTTGTTCGAACGATATGTTTTGTCTGAGGCCGTCCTAGGACCTTTGTTGTCAATTTTGGTTTAAACCAACCGAAAATTCTTGGTTTAGTTTATATAGGGTTATGTTTTAAATTCGTTCTCAATATCTTTTATCACATCACTCCTAAATCTGATGGACAAAGAGACAAAACATTGAGTAAGTCCATATTTATTAGCAGTGTACTTTTTGGGACGTTTGATGCGTTTGCAAGCGTCAAATGTTGAACTATATCCGACCCAGATGTCTGTTTGAGAACTTACCAGTTATTCTCAGACTAATTTGTTTGAAAGCAACTACCCGGGGACAATTTTGAACAAAATGGCTATAATACCTAGCTATTTCAGTAAAGAAGTTGTTTTGGGTTGCAAATTAATATAAGACGTGTATTAATAGAAAGCATCAGATCAGACTGAACATACCGGTAGCAAGACGAGACCTTAAAACACATTCATGAATTATAAAAAAAGGAATAGTTGAAATCTTTTCGAAAATGTCTTTTTGTTCAAAGTCGTGAGTTCGTGTTTTCCACATTGTTGTAACTGGTATTTATTGTCCTATCTGTGTGTATAGTAGAGTCATCGTCATCTCCTAATCCGTACATCTGATTTTCCATTACATGAGATACGGGTTTTCCTGCAAAAATAAGTATTTTCCTAAGCTTTTATTGCAATACCAATGTTCCACTGCGTAAGCTTTACCCGTATTAATCTTATTTATTTGTCTCTTTTCCTTCCGTTTCATTGGATCATCATTTTGCCCAAGAACTAAAATTAACTTAATGAGAAGTTTCATATATGCATTTTGTATATGATACAAAATGTGTTAAAATACGGACATTCTCCCCCTAGCAAGCATTTGTTTCATGGTGATTTTATATTGTTTTTAAGTTGCTTGTTGTTGATTGTTTTTGCATCATGTATGATTGTTGGTTTTTCAAGCAATTGATGTTATCTGCACCGAAGATAAAGGAGGAGTCGATACTGTGTGCTCTCTACCCACAAATCGAAAATCGCTAAAACCATGCGTTTATGCAATCACTGTAGCAAATCCAGGTTCCGCCTTTTCGAAAAGGTCAAGTCAGTGCTAAAATGAATTTGCATATGGTGTTTGGCAAGTTATTGAGATTCAGAAAACGTAAAAAAAATAAAAGAAAGATTTTTGACAACCTCTCAAATCACTACTCAATGGCATATCCACTTGATAAACAATTATAGAATGACCATATTTCAACGATGGCAGCTACGATGCTGTCTATTTATGGTAATGTTATCAATACAGCCTGTACGTCTTGTATATTTTTAAACTTTAAGGTACATAAAATGCATTTGGATATTGCATTTTCAAGAAAATATATATTAAACAAAAAGTTTAACCTCGTTTTTAAACGTCATATTTTGATTTGTAATTTTATCATTAAATCTCGGTGTCATATGATGAGACTTACAGATTTTCCCCGAGTCAAGTGTGCGAGGTCAATATTCATCCCCACAAGCCTTTGACAGATTTTGCTTATATTCACTACAAAAGGAGCAATTAAATGAGCCAAAGAGATTGAAACAGACGTCATTTAAATTCTATAGATTTATTTTAAACAGAAGAATGAAATTCGGTCTTAGAATCAATTTTGATTAATTTTATTGGCTCGTCAATTTGCTTCTGATGTAGAGCAGCATCCCCAAAATATTAACCGATTTGTAGAGAAGGACATATGCCTGAAACACTTGACTTGGTGAGATGACCCTATAGTTTTTATTCTACTGATACCATGATGAAGCAAATATCAAACCAGAAGCAACATTACCTGTTTGAGTATACGAAGACTGTCGCTGTCTATATATCAAGTATACGATGCACACCAGCAGTGCGATTAGAAGAAATGAAAGGGAGCTGATAATGCCAATAGATGTAGGATTTAATTCGGATGTATTGCATGATAATCGCTGTGTAGATTGTCGCCGAGAGGTCTTTGTCGTCATTGGTGTTTGCCTGTTGCATGGAAATACCGACACAGCCGACTGTAGTGTAGTATTTAAATTGAGTAGCCCCATATCGAGTTCGTCTGCATTGATTGCAGTAACGTCTATGTTAAAAGTCAATTTCGACTGTACTTCATTGTAACTTTTTCGGATCAAATCAATATTTTCAAATTTTAAGAATGCTGTATTTGCCGAATGTGTCAGAAAATCAATAAGATATGTCTCAAGTATTTCGCAGTGTTCTTTTTCAAGTGGAATCGGAACAGAAATAGATACTGATGTTGTCAGCGGAGTTTCTATTTCTGCAAACAACTCTCCAAAATCTTTGGTCACTTGATATTTAGGGACAATTTGAAGATAAGGATACGTCTTAATCTCATTCTCGCTAACTTCGACGGACCATTCCGCTGCAGTACTATCATTGTTGCTATTTTCTAAAAGAGCGCTTGCACAGCCGCCAATAGAAACTATAGTTATTATATTACTAATATTATCCACCGAATTCTTGGAATAAAACAGTTTGAGAGCTGAACTATAAACTGATGTTTCAAACGAAATATTGATGGACTTCGGGCTGATTATCGATCGAATCACCGTTGACTCTGATATCCGTTTAAAGTCGTCTTCGCCATTGGCAATGTTCGAAAGTGAAAAGTTTAGGTGTGATTTTCCTGTTCCTTCAGCCTCTATATACGTTACCATGACCGGTACAGCAAACGAAATAATGATAAACTCATCCAGCTTGTGAATCTGCACGACATCAGCACTGTTTGGGTATATAAGATTGTCACATTCTGCAATAAATAAGTTAGGTATATAAATATCACATTATAATATCAATATGATATTTTAAAAACCATCTGATGACATCTAATCCTTGAAATCATTTATCTGACAAGTACATCAGTAAAAACGTGTAATTGTGATAGACAATGATCAAATAGTTCTAAAACAGATAGGAATTAATTTCCGAAATGGCCATACAGGTCATTAAAATTATTGCAAGTTGAGTTAACATATGTGTTATGGTCTCATGTTCATTTACTCCATATCCTTTCGTCAAATATGTAAGTATTTATTAGCTTATTACAAGGTTTTATCTTATTTATTAAATAAATACATATTTTTTACCATTTTCAAAATTTATTCAGAACAGGCTGTCTATTGCAATGTGCATTAGTCTCCTTGACAAGTCTATTGCACTGACCTCATGGTGACCTTACTCCATGCATTTTGATTGGATTATTTTTAAGCACTCCTTTTATCAAAGCAAATCATAGACGGCACTGTGATTTGTTGTATTCTGTAGTTTTTTAGAGAATCACTTAGCTGTTTGAAGATTTTCCAACAATTGAGAAAATACGATATTTGACTGACTATTGGTACATTGAAAATATTATTTCAAAACTCTTTCTGTTTTTTGCTCTTCCAAATTAAGTTTTGTCTGCACTAAAGAGACATAAGTTGTCAAATGATTAAATACCGAAGTTACTGTGAATTTTGATTCTGCATATGCGCATTTCGACTTATGTCTCTTCAGTGCAGATAAAATCTAAACGTTGGAAGACCATAAAGTCAAAGATGTTTAAAAACTGATAGAGAACAAATCACCAAATATGATCTAAATAGAAAGCCAAAATGGTCATCTGCAGAATTCTAATTTACTGTTATTAAGACTTTCTTTTCTTTCTTGTCATAAAGTTGAACTTATCTTAAGATGATCAGATAAGTTGAAAGAAAGAGGTATAGACTAGATGTTATGCGGAAAAGATCAAATTGCAAAGCAGCATGATTATTAGGATAAACTTCTTTTAATTTTAATATCTCACAGATAAACGTAACTATTGGTGAAAAATTTCAGTGATTTGAAGTCATGTTCACGAGACAAAATACAAAAATCGCACTTAAATCTAATCTTCAGGTTACCATTTGGACAACATCTGTATTTTTGAGTAAATGAAGTCAAAACATTTTTTGGGAACATTACAATACATGTACATGAACATCACAAATGAATAATTAGGTAATAAAACAGTTATTGAATGGGTTTCAACTCAATAGACCAGAATATTTGTCCTTTTGTAATGGGAGTATTCATGTGTTCTATTGCACTCGGCAGTTGGCCTCGAGCAATATATATATAAAACACTTGATAATTCCCATTACCTCAGAACAAATATTCTGGTCTATTGAATCCAACCCATTTAATAACTGTATACTATGGCCGGGTATGAAAGCTTTCATAATTTTTTACTGGTAGTACGTAAATTCCGAATGAAAAATAAGACTGATAAGATCTAGTTTTTGATCAAGTCTATAGATAGCAAGTTTGATTTTTTATGTACAAGTTCATGTGTATATAAGCAGATAAATGGTGTACATATTCACGCAGCTTTTAACAATGATTGCTCAAGAGAACAATTTTGTTGAAATCAAAAATGTCTTAAAAGAAAATAAGCACTAGTGTTTTATCAATAAATCTTAGCAAAAAGCTTTTCAATAATCTTATTTATATATTAATATTGATATCTATACTGAAGAAATACAAGTTGTAAAAACGGCATATGCAGAAACTGCATTCACAGTAACTTCGGTATTTAGTTATTTGTTACCACTGGATCGATGCCATTGCTGGTGGACTGTTAGACCCTGATGGTATTCACCATCCCAGTAGTCAGTACTTCGGTGCTGACCCGAAAGCCGATTCTATTTGGAACCTTACAATATCTAATTTTTTGTAAATTTTGTTGAAAACTTAGAAACATCTCCCTAATTCAAAGCTCTGTCCTTAGCTGACTTTGGCTTTACATTAAGATCATATTGGTTATTTGTTTTCTATCAGTTTTTAAACATCCTAGAGTTAATGGTCTTCCAAACGTTTAGATTTTATCTGCACTGAAGAGACATAAGTTGTCAAAATGTGCATATGGAGACTTTGAATTCACATTAACTTCAGTCTGTATTTAGTTATTTGTTACAACTGGGTTGATGTTACCGCTGGTGGACTGTTAGTCCCCGAGAGTATTCACCATCCCAGTAGTCAGTATTTCGGTGCTGACACGAAAGCTCATTCTATTTGGAACCTTACAATATCTAAATGTTTGTTAATTGTGTTGAAAACTAAGGAATATCTCCCTAATTCAAAGCTCTGTCCTTTGCTTTACATTTAGATCAAATTGGTTATTTGTTCTCTATCAGTTTTTAAAAATCTTTGAGTTTATGGTCTTCCAAGCGTTCAGATTTTATCTGCACTGAAGAGACATAAGTTGTCAAAATGCACATATGGAGAATTTGTCGAAATGCCCATAATGCAGAAACTAATTTCACAGTATCTATACAGTTGCTTACAAATATACTACTTAAGCAAGGATACGTTACAAAAAACTTAAAGTCATCACTACAGAAGTTTTACGGTCGACAACATGATCTTGTGGATCGCTTTGGGATATCTGTTTCCCAGATGACAACAGATCTTTCCCTCTACAACTAAGTTTGTTTTTCCTCTATCGGATTCGACTTTACTACCGGAGTTGACATGTTCAACACGGCGGGTGTCCTATAAGAAGCAGGAGATGCTTACTCTACCGGTGCTCCTGATCTCATCCATGGTGTTTTATTGGGTCCGTGTTGTTCATCTGTATATGTGTCTTTGTTTTTCTTATTTGTCCCGTAGTCAAGTGGTGTCCTTGTTTCTTAGTGTGTCTGATTTTGCCATTGTCCATGGATTGTTCGTTCTTTTGATTGACGGTTCGGTTCTCACTTACTTTACTATACATCGGCAAACAAATACTAAAGCAAAAAGCAGTATATTTATAGAATATTAATTTCATTTTTTGTTACATCTTTTATAAGGACAAAGTCGTAATATCAACCAAACTCGTTAGGACCGAGGGATATCAGCCTGAGGGCTAATAAAGGATTTGACCTTTAGTACAGCATTCCTGTGAAGTTTGGTTGAATTTGCCTCAGATGAAAATGTGATTTTCCCATAGGAATTTGCTTCAGTGGTTTCAGAGGAGAAGATGAAAATGTGAAAAGTTTAACTGACGGACGGACGGACGACGGACGCCAAGTGATGGCAATAGCTCACACCGACCCTTTCGGTCAGGTGAGCTAAAAAAAGAACTTGAATCAGAGTTCGGACCGAAACTTCAATTTTTTTCCACAAGGGACGGATATCTATTATTTGGACGTTTTTAATGATCATATGAGAAGGAATGTTTTGAAGCCTTGATTAATAAGACGGTCACGTAGATAACTATATGAGAAAGTTTGTATTTTGTGCTAGCTCTCGCGTAACGAAACAGTTGCGAAACATACACTCCGTAATCAGGAGAAGCTGTAATATTACTGTCTCTGGTAGGCAAATTGATAATTCTGAAATTAAAATCGTCCGTTTGTCGTAAATTTTAGTACAAAGATGACCATTTTCGTCAAATTTGAGGTGTTAGTCCAAAAAGATGTACATCTTGTGGTTTCTGTCGTTTTCGTTATCTTTAGTTCTGGTGGATAGTTGCGTTATTAATGGAAAGATCATCATCAATATATCTTTAAGATCGTCTATTATTTTATGACCATTTGCAAGTCTCTGAAGAAAATCAATCTGGTAAAAATATAAAAAAAACAAGTCGGCGAGTAATGGAGCAGAATAAGTGCCCAATCGTATGCCAACTTGCTGTTGATAAAAATACCTCCGAATATGACAAATATATTATTAATTAGAAAATCTAGCATTCTGCATACCTGTATTTCATTGTAGCATACTTTTCCCTTTGAATTGGTTTTTAAAAAAAAATGTTGATTTATTACTTATACAACATATTCATTTGAATCGGCAAAGGCTTTTTGAATGATACTTTTGATTCGTGATTTTAATTTTTCATGAGGAATCTTCGAAAAGTGTTCAGAAAATGTACCAGAGAAAATAAACGGTATTTAAGATTTTCTCCCTCCATCGTAGTTTTGTCCTTAGCTATATTTGATATAACTGTTTATTCGGATTTCGTTTGGTTTTATGCATTTTAAACATTTTTTGAAATTATGGATTTAATTCCTTTGTTTGGGTTCTAGTACTGCTGATGAGGAATTAATTTCCGAAATGGCCATACAGCTCATTAAAATTATGGCAGTTGGAGTTTACATATGTGTTATGGTCTCATGTTCATTTACTCTATATCCTTTCGTAAAATATTTCAAATAAATCCTAAGTGTCCAAATGTTATATATGTCACGTCGAATAATTTCACAGTATGCTTGGCGCCTGTCGTTGACTGCATACGCAATCTTTGTTAGTTCAAAAGACAAACCAGTATCTGAACAAGATAAAGATTCTGCGATGTATCTTTCATTATATGGATTTTTGTGTAATTTTGGTATAGGTTTGGCAGGTTTTGATTGCTTATTTGTAGTATGGATATTCAAGGAGGACATGAATGACCTGTGACTGGAAAGGAATTTTATCTTTGTAAAATGAAATGAAACTTTTGTATGTAGCACTACCTGGTGTATTTTGGTCAAAGCCTAGTTCTTTGATGAGTTGATGAGGCAGTTGTAATAATGTGCTCTACATGAAAGAACGATGTTATGGGAAGCTTTTTCTGCAGGTACAACAATATATTTTTATGTTAGGTGGACAGGCACGTACTGGCATCATGATCTTCAAATATAGACTTAAGCATGTATCGTGGCATGTAATTATAATGTTCAGCCATTGTAGGTGTTTCCTGTTATCCATTTTTACATTAAGTCGATTGTTAACACTTCTGCGTAGTTTGTTAACTCGACTCCGCATAAAGGATCGAATGGATCTTACCCAATCTGACGAGGAATCCGTTATCAACACAATAATATGGAATATATTTAGACTAATCCTATCAGACCGCTTAGAAATTTTTGTTGCAATTGGAAAATATTCTAATTATTTCTTGCTCTATTAAGGGGATAATTTATTTATATTTGAACCTTTTTACCTTTTTGGGGCCATTTAGGGCTTGCTATATGTTGTGAGGTTCCTAACTGTGTTGAAGACCGTACGGTAAAATTTACCCCATTTCCTTTCTTTTTCATACTTATATGGTAAAGTAGTTTATATGGTCATGCATGTACAAGGTAACGTCTTAATATCAGGGCATATTTCGTTTTTGTTAATTGTTTAAAAAATATTTACCCGTTGATACTCGTTTGTGACCAGTTGGTCCTTGCTCGTTGATAGCAATTTGCCCTTTAGGTCCAACTGCAAGCACTCGTGTGGATGGATGACCCCAAAATGTAGTTGTCCTCATCGACGTCAGAATACTTATATATCCTACGTCACGATCTCGGACAGGCTCTCCTTCTGTTAGCCGTTTCTCTTTGCTTTGGAAGGAAAATTTAACCGGATATATGTTCAATCCTAAAATGAAATACTAAGTATATTTTTAAGTTTCTGAAATAAAAATTACATTTGTATAAATAAAAGTAACAATAAAAGTGTTGTTACTTTAGTTTAAACTTATTGTGAATTTACAAAAAACAGGATAACAGTAAACACCTACAATGGCCGGGAACTACAATCACATGCCACAATTTACAAGCGAACTGCACTAGAAAAACAATGATGAAAACAAGAGACAAACATAAATAACGATAGGAACTAGGGATTTCAATAGATTTTCTTCCATGTACATTTATAGTAAGTCCTTTCATTTGTTTAACACAGGAGCCTACTTTATCAATATTCATTGCTTAACAGGTACGGAGCCCTCTGCAAAGACAGGAGAAAAATTTGAGTAACATCAATTTTATGGTCTAAACATTGTCTAAATATCAGCAGTTTTTTTCAGTTGTGCCCCTCCAACTTCAAATCCTTGTTAAGTCCCTGTTTGGTGCTGAATACATGACTGATAGTCAGTAATTAATTTCAAGGTGAAAGTAACGAAAATGAAACAAATACCAAAATTCCCGGTTTTGTTACAGTTTACATTTCTAATCCATTTTTTTCTTTTGGGTTCATCTTCAGTTCTTATTCTCTCGATTTCATCATTGTTTCTCGATCTTTTTGTGATTCCTTTTTATTTTCATTTTATAATCCAAAGGTTCCATAATGTGTTTTGTCGCTTTTGATATCTGCCTTCCAGTCAAATTATAGGTTCTGGAAATGACAAAAAAGATTATCTCATATGAATATATCACAGGCACCTGTGAATCTGGTATTTAGGCTAGATCTACTTATATCTTAATTTATACTAATTTTGATAGAAATGGCAAAATTGCCATTTCAAGAACTGAACTCTGATTCTGTAATGGTTTATCATTATCACATCTCTACTTTATTTTTATAGATACATAAAAATTTTAAGATTGAAAATGTTCTTATAATAGTATCAAACTTAAAATGTACAATTGATTAAAACTGTTGGTTTCATTCAATCAGTTAGTCACCACAAAGATCAATTACCAATCCTTTTAGTTTCTGGGGAGGGTAGCCTTGTTATTATAAATTCGCGACCTCTGCAGCTTAATGGACTCTTAATAATTCTTCTTTTTTGTCCATTTGTTATTATCCTTAACTGCAGACCTTTTATTGGATCTGTCGCATCTCCTCGCAATCCCTAAAACATATTTCAAATTCATAAATGAATTAAGATTGCAAGCATTAAAAACCTTGATGCATGATAACTTTTGCAACTTTTCATATCTAACGGAAAACATTCGATCAAGTTTTCATATAAATACTTCCATTTATTTTTCATACCGGCCATTTGTTTTTCCATTTTTTCTATACTATCAAGAAGAATATTCTAAAATGTAAGAATGGATAATAGAAACTCCTACAATGGCTGAAAATTGTAACTACATGCCACAATATACCAGGGAACTACACAGGAAAAACACGTATAAGACAAAAGACAAACGTAGACAACGATAGGAACTCGGGACAGCCAGCACTAGCAAAAATTAGCGGTAGGGTTAAACCGGTTTATGGTTACCCAAACCTCCCCTTTATCTGTCCTGTTTCCCTATAGTATAAAAACATACGAATAAAACACAATACATGTAGACTACAACTTCATGCATTATTTAAGTTTTATGCATTGTACATTGAATAATTTGTTATTTTTTAAATTTTTTTTCTTTATAAATTTTCATAAAAATATTCATATATTTACCATTAAATAAATTGATTTGATTGCTTTGATATCGTTCTGCACAAAAATGCGATGAAACCATTTGATGCCACATTTAAAACCAAAAACTCCGGAACATCTACAGCTGGTATATAATTTAGCACTGACACTATCATCAGTTCCACGTATATCAACCATGAATGTCTGTGGTTTTGATACATAACATTCAACACGTAAGCTAACCATATAAGCAGACACTGTAAATAAAAAATATATAATATCTTATGAATAGCTATCGTGCTCATTTGTGATTTTAACACATCCTTGAGTTGTTTTTGCAAATATTTATCGCAACCTTCGTTTTGCCAAAACGTCGATTTAAGGACACTAGAGAAAACAAAATACCGAAGTTTCAGTGAATTTAGTATCTGCCAATCAAAATTCGCAAAATAATCCGAAAGACAAAAAATTATCTGTCTTTCGGGACAAGCTTGTTTCCATTGATTTATTCACTTTTTTACCTTTTGGGGTAAAACGACTAGTCAACAAGACTTTTGTCGAAATGTCTAGGTAACGTATGTATTATACTTGGGTCTCACTGTATCGCCGTACGCACAATTTGGAGATTAAAGGAGAAAGGAGAGCTGGTTCTTTCATCTGATCCTATTCTAAATATTTATTTCAACTTTTTCATACATCTTTTATATCTAAGGTTTAGTTATGCATCGGAATTTGATGTCTTAAATTACATTGTCAGCCATTTCATGTCAGTGGAAGAGTACCACTGTAATTTTTTCAAGGATAAATTAAATTACTGTATCTTATGATATTTTCCTATGAGATAAACTTCAGACAAAGTGTTTCATAACATTGATTTAATTTGAGCTTGAAAATCTCAATATTCAAAATATTGGCACAAATAACAAAATACCGAGGTAACAGTGAATTTAGGTTCTGCATATGCGCATTTCGACAACTTATCTCTGATCAGTGCAGATAAACTCGAATTGGAAACACATTTGGAAAATCATGAACCGAAATGTATGTAAAAGATGATAGAGAACAAATTACTAATATCATGACTTTAATGTATTTTGTACATTTCATATATTTAATTACTTCAAAAAGTTTTTTTTTTTACTTCAAAAGATTTTTGTAAATTCCACTACTTTGTTCCTTCGGTATTCTACTGCCGTTGTTTTAAAGTAATAAATATATCCTTTCATAAAATATTTAATACAGGAGTTTGTCTTTTATTGCAGTGTGGAGTTGGTAAAACAATTCCCCGTGGCAGAGATGTATGCTCTTTATTTTTCTTAGATATGGTGTACTTGTACATGAGATAATATCTCATGTGTACACTTTGTTCAATTACTATTATTTAAATATATGTAAATTCTAAAATCGAAGGATTAACTCCCACCATCGTAGTTTTGTCCTAAAATATATATTTGATATAACTGATTATTCGGATTTCGTTTGGTTTTATGCATTTTAAACATTTTTGAAATTATGGATTTCCTTTGTTTGGGTTCTAGTGCTGCTGATGAGGAATAAATTTCCGAAATGGCCATACAGCTCATTAAAATTATTGCAGTTGGAGTTAACATATGTGTTATGGTCTCGTGTTCATTTACTCCATATCCTTTCATAAAATATTCAATATGAAAAAGAAAAGAAATGGGGGGTTAATGACAAGGAGACAACATCCCATATCCAGGTTAAAACGGCCAAAAACAAAGCATCTAGGGGTCACCATACGATCTTCAACACAGCGAGGAACCTCATACCATAGAGCAAGCCCTAAATGGCCCCAAAATGGTAAAAAAAGTTCATAATTAATGGAAACAAACCATATCGACAGATAAGTTGCTAGAATACTTGTCTAACTCTCTCGCTAGCACTACCAAATTACTAGCAGGAATAAAAGCCGTAATTATCAACGAAAATGTATAAATGTGACATATTTCTATTTTAGAAGAACTGTTGAGAGTAAGCTGCCATAACATTGCACCCGCGATACAATGGGAACAAGGTATACCGAGGTAAAACTGTTCTTCAAAGGAGAGTAAATGAAAACAAAATAATCGAAGACTAGATTGCTGCAATTTTATATACTGTTATCGCTAAAATATTGTTAAAATAGTTAAATTCAGAGTAAACATATTAATTATATACATATACCCACAACGAAATTTTATTGCTTTGTGTTTGCCTCTATTTTGCATGTTTGCTTGACAGATAATCATTGTTGCTGCTCAAATCATCTTTTTGAAACCGAGATCTTGATGTCGATTGTACGCCCCTTTTCCGTATTTAAAACACTTAATGTAAGCCTCTCTTCTGTCTCTTCTGACCTGGCGTTTTTATTGTTGATTTTTTTTTCTTCTTTTCCATTATGATTTTTTTCATTTTTTATTTGCTACATTGATATATTTCAAATGCTATGTGATATTATTCTTTTAACTGTTTGAAGTTGTTCAATGCAATATTTAGGAAATAAAGTTAAAAAAAAGTAAACGTTACTTACGCCCATCTTTCTTTAAGAAAACTGAGTAGTCACTGATCTGATCATTCGAAATACTTTCAACCCTTCAAATAAATTCAAATTTAAATTTGTGGTTATCTATATAATTCAAATAATTTAAACTAAATTCATCAAATCTATGCAATTTGTAGAACAAAATGGAGAGTACTTGTGGAATTTGGATGTTTTCTTGGACAGAAATATGGTCTTTTTTGCAATTAAGTGATATAGAGTAAATGCACATGAGACAAAGTCTCTACAAATACATTGTAAAACAAAGCAATGGAACAACGCTTTTATTGTTGTTCTTCATCTTGAAGTCATTTTTGAATGCTGTGCCGTTTTGTTAATCTTTAATCTCATAAGTTTATTGATGCTACTTTCAAAAATAGCAAGTATGTTGCATTATTAAAGCAACTATCAACAAATGAGGTTTGGTGATAAAAGTTTAAGCGGTTAAAGCTTGGTATTTCACGCAAAATTCACATATGTTTAACTCTAAACTGAAGAGGGGACCTTTATCTTTCACGAATTTGTACTTACGTTTTCTCGTCTCGATCATCAAACAGGTCCATACGTTTGGCTTCAGATGGGTAAGCAGTGTTTCTCATTATTGTTTTTCCCAAAAACATGGCAGATCCCTATTGAATGGCAAGTTTGCATTCGGTTTGAAATTTATAAGAAATTCAAACAGCAGATAGTAATGATTAAAAATCATCCTAATCTTAGATATATAGACTGTTATTATGTATTAAAAATGATTAAAATCATTTATGTATATTCACTACTGTTAGTGTACATTTGGAAATCTTCTTTTTATTTCATATAATGCCTACCTTGTGCCTTTTTATAATAACAATTTCGTTGGTTTTTTTGTATTTTTTTTTTTCGATAATTTAGTCAATGTTATGATAAAAAAATAAATTTCACAACACATGTTTTGCCACGATTCAAGAAGGAGTGGCATGTAATCAATGGGTGATAAGTAATAAATGTTCTATAATCATTTTCTATCAATTATTATGTTGAATGTAATTGATTTGTATTTTTAATTCTTGGAGTTTAAAATGTTGGGCTGTATCCTCTTAATGTGTATGTCAGTTTTCAGTTGCCTTTGTAAGTTTATAGTCTAAATATATAACCTTGCCATTAAAATGCTTTAAGGTAGTAGACCTAGGTTATGGGAAATAACTCTTAAAAATCACTTGCATATTTTACGAAAGGATATGGAGTAAATGAACATGAGACCATAACACATATGTAAACTGCATTAATTTTAATGAGCTGTATGGCCATTTCGAAAATGTTTGTCTTAATCATTTTCATAAATATATAGTAAGCTTCAAAGTAACACAGATGATTTTGATTCTTTTTCACATAAATGCTAAAAAAGTGTCAATGAAACAGGCTGTTTCAAACACTTTGCTGATTTAAATAGTTATCTCCCTTAACCTAGGCCTACTACCTTAAATTTGATTAAATCAATCATTTAATCGCCATTTAAATTTTGATAAAGATCTCCGTTAATAAACAAATGAAAATATATGATATAAATAAATACAAGACAAAATCCCTGCAATTACATGTAGTGCAAATGAAACAACGCTTTTGTGTATGTTTTACATTTTTATGAAAATAAGTTTCTTAAGTTTTATCTAAATACCTCAATAGTTTGCAATGTAAACGTTTCTCCATAACGAATATCTGATCCTACTTTGTTGGTTTCATCCTCTAGTGGCATGAGTTGAAAGAGGCCATCATAGTTTTGTATTTGGGTCTCTGTAATGTCCAATATGCTTTCGCATTTCTATTATACGTTTATTATGAACCGAAGTTTATCGAGTTAAAAACAATTATAAAACATACGTTCTACAATAGATAACTCAGTTAAATTAAAACTGTGAAATTCAAGTTTAAATAAGAGGTTTCTATGAGTGAGTACTACAGAAAAACAAGGTACTGGATCCTAGACTTTTGTGTGTTAAATACTCTTTTTTACTTGAATGGATGCAACACGGACCTACATATAATTTATTCTGTGCTTGCTTTTTTTCTTCTTTTTTAAATAGTATCTATTTTTTCTATTACTTTAAAACTTCACCCATTCGATCCTAGGCAGCAGACGATGAATAACTGATTTCCCGTATTCGTCTGTCAATATATTATTTTCATGATTTTATGAATGAGTTTTCGTTGCGGACCTTTATAGTAACGCCAAGAGTTGTCGCGCGTTGGCCGAATCTATTAAATTGGTACTGTTTTACTGTAGTACAAATATATCACTTTTATGCATGTTTTTTGTTTCCACAAAATCAGAACTTAACATAAACTCCTTAGAATTCCTCACTCTTGTTACACACCCCACAGGAATCACTGATTAAAGTTCTTTTACTAATGAGGAATATGTCTGACAAACTACTCCGACAAAAAAGGGAAATTTTGTTGTCATTCAACACGTTTAAAACGTAAATGCAAACCCATTTATAGATTTCAAATTTGAAGTTTCAGACTCTTCAAAAGCAAGAAAATTCAAAAATGGAAATATACAAAGAATAGGCTGACAAAAATTGTTAATGACTTCACCTGACTTTAATGGCTTTATTGGTAATCCTGGAACTAGGGCAAAATCCTTTGAAAGAACCAAATATCTGTTCAAATGCCTAATCGTAACAAAGTCCCCAAATCTGCAAAAAATAAAGCACTGATTTGTTTATGTTTTCCCTTTTGTAATTGTAAGCGTTTGGTTGTCTATAAAACTTTACATATATTGGTATTTTATTTTAATGCAGGCAAAATAAAATTCAACATAAGATACATGTTATATTTGTTGTTATGTATATATTAACACTGGATGATCCAACCTTTGAAAAAAGGGTATGCCAATTGGCTTCTACAAAACGGTGGGTACAAAGTGTATTTGCAATTTTTTGTCAACTTTGCCTAAAATATGCTAGAAATTTATAACATAAATCCAGAAACAGAGAGAGTTTCCAACCCTGCAACACCTTGATCCCCATCTGATAAACAAAATGGCTATACCTATATTTTATGGCAATAAGAATTTGATGACATATCAGTGAAAAAAAAAGCTTAGTTGTCAAAATTAAAGCTCATATAGCCCTTCTGTACTCGTATGTTGATATAAGGGATAATATACATCAAATGCAATTACAAATGTGCTCTTTCGACAATTAGCAACGAATACCGCTCAAACCGGTACTAGGGGCCGTCTTGAACTTACTATGAGGTATGAGCAAAGCTCATTGTTGAAGACCTCGTGGTGACTTCAGGAAGAAGAACAACAATAAAAGCGTTGTTCCTTTGCTTGTTTTTACAATGTATTTATAGAGACTCTGTCTCATGTACATTTACTCCATATCTTTTCATTCATCTTTCTAATCTTTTTGCACTTGCCTTTGCCTGAAGACAATCTGTCACACTCTTGATTGAGGTCTCAGCTTAGTAAGTGAGTATAACATCAGAAATCAGCTGTCTAAAACGTCATTAATAAGGTTTGCAGAGAACTTTGGGTCTTTGTGATAATTTGTTGTATGTGTACACAGAACAAGAGCCCAATCATTGTTGTCAAGCGCATTCAAAGTTGTATTTATACATTTTTGTATGCATATTACATGACGCTACAGTTCGATCCATCAAAACGAGTTGATTAAACTTCACGGTGTTTTTACCAAAATTTAGCGCAGAGGCGCAACCACCATGTTGCTCGTCCAGAATGCCTGTTCTTGATCTCATTTTATATGTCTTGTTTATTCTTATTTTCTCTTACTTGTCTACAGGAATTGACACAAATTTCTGATTGGTGATGCTAGAATAATTATTTTTCATAAATCATTTTACCAAAATTAAACATTTCTTAACATTTAGATGACGAAATCTGACAACAATTACAAATGCATTTATTTTTTGTATTACAAAGTTCCTGTTTTTTGTTCCATCCTGATGCTTTTTGAATTCGTTTATAATAAGCCAAACATAATATATTTCGTACTTTACTGTTCTTGTCTGCTGTTTAGTTTCTTTATCAGAAGATCTCTTTTTCCGACGACTTGCGCTACCAGTATTTGGACTACATGTATTTGTTGAGATAAGCCTGCTACAATAACTAAAGAGTGCTTTACGTAGACATTCTCTTCTCTCAAATAAACCTTTAAATTACAAAAAAGCAAAACGAACAGAACATTAAAAAATGCAAAAGTATATCAATTTGCAAACTGTTGTGCAATTGTTCTTAAGACATGTTATACTTCATTACATCGTAGTTTTGTCCTTAGCTATATTTGATATTACTGATTATTCGGATTTCGTTTGGTTTTATGCATTTTAACATTTCTTTGAAATTATTGATTTCCCTTGTTTGGGTTCTAGTGCTGCTAATGAGGAATAAATTTCCGAAATGGCCATACAGCTCAATAAAATTATTGCAGTTTGAGTTAAGATGTTTATTGGTCTCATGTTCATTCACTCCATATCCTTTCGTTAAATGTGTAAACGTGCCTCATGAAGTGACATTCTTTCCCATCCATTGGTTTAGACCAGAATATATATAACAGCTAAAAATAAGTAAATTTGTCTAAAAAGGGGTCAACTTAGCAACCCGATGCTTCATAGGTGGTCAAGAAAATCAAAGCATGGAATGCTGTTAAGGCAGGTTCCTGGGTATTCCAGAAGTTCTGTAATTATTACTGTTTTGCTGAAATCTTGACATTTAATTTTTTCAAGAATTAAAATCCGAAATTTTCCTTCCCGGTTTAGGTTGTCTTTTCAGTTTTTATATGGGTTGTTGGCAATTTATTTAAAACTCTATTTATTTACATTTCATTTTCTTGCTCCTCTTTGTTGGTATACGTACATGTAAGTATTCCAAAGTACAAGCCCGAGTACAAGTGTAACACTCGGTGGCTTAACTAATGTTGATATTTCCAATTCTCTGTCAAGTCATCTAGTTCTTAAGTTTCATTATTTTTGCATATGATTAAATAACTCAATATATAATGATAACGAAGTCACTGTAAATTTACTAACTTCATATGGGCATTTCGACAACTTATGTCTCATCAGTGCAAGCTACTGAGAATGGTAGGTTGTGCTCAGCTACAAATAACAAAACACCGAAGTTACTGTAAATAATGTCAACAGAATTTCAGCATTTTGAGTCCGAAGTCGAGCACTACGTTTGTGTCCCTCTGTTTCTCTATGGCGAACAACGTCATTTCATCCTCCGTGCACTACGGAAAAGGTTATGCCACACAACAGAAACACTGCGTGTATATATTTATCACTCTTGCTCAAAAAGTACATCTCTTTTATCCATTTATTTTGGAATTTAGAATTGTATCTTCCCTTTTCGCGGAGGCGACGCCATTTTGTCGTTAATACACAGCTGATTCGTGTTCTCGCGTAATCTCGTTAGGCGGGATGTGAATGGAACAGCCTTTGTTTACTTCGCAGGGTGTAATTGGAACAGCCAATATTTACTCCCGGTGTAACGGAAAAATATTTTTGAGAGAAAATTTTAATATCGGGAGCTTTCAGAGGCATATCGGCAGACGCAAGGACTTATAATCATTATACGTCCTTGGTAGACGTGAGACCGGCTGCAGAAACCGGTAGCCTCACGGTGAGACCGGGAGGGTTAACAACTCTGGTTACAACAGCGAAACTAGAAGTTACTATGTATCCATTCATAAAAACTGCGCGCCACAGGAAATTTTTCTGAATGAACCGAATCGTGAATTTCGAATATCAATTTAAGTCCTCTGAGATAAATAAAAAACATTGTATCTTTTAAAAGGCATTAAATAAATACAATACACACATAAAAGGATGTAGTTGATCATGAAATGGACACAGTACTGCCACATGAATGGATTATTTTTTGTGCCTTCGTATGAATAACTTGTAAGCCGTACGCGTTTTTTCTGGATCACTCGGACTCTTTTCATAAAGTAATCTCCTAAATGTAAGAGTCTTGATGAAACAGACTATTTTCAAGATGGCTTTACCTAACAGCTAGAAGGCAGAGACCCTGCCTTAAAAAGTATGTAACTGTGCATAGGAAATGCGTCGACTTTGTCGACATTAGACATGTCATGTTGTTGATGCTTTTTTTCTAAAAATTTACATTTTTTTTTTGCATTCTGAAAATAATAACTTTACAGTAACTTCAGTAATTTGATATTTTTTTTAAGGATATTTAGCAATTACTTTCACAGGCTTCTTGTAGAAAAGCGGCAATATTTAAGTATATGTATTGCTTGACAGCATCCCTTACCATAATTTAAGTCTTTGAAGAAGTCTGGCAAAAGCAAAGAATCAATGGATGACAACGTATATTGAATTGGTGCTGGATTTTCTGCTGCAGTTCTTGCCCATTCTCGTAACGACTCTGTTGAACCCTTCTCGAAAGTACCAGTTGGTGGTTTTCCACCGATATAATATTCACGTTGTTCCTTCTGTGTATTCTCTACTCGTTTTCTCTGCTCTTCACTGCTACCAAATCCAACACCAATTGAGGCACCAGCTGATCCGATTCCACTGTATGAAAACGACGCTGCAACCTGTAGAAATGAACAAGATTTAAACAAAAAATACTTTTTCAACGCTAAGTTCGACATGTAAATTTCATGCAAAATGTTTATTTTCTGCAAAGTTAGCAGATTTCTGCATTAATGTCAAACGGAGATGACTGCAAATTTTCTGCTTTAATCAAAATTCTAACACCTTAAAACACTAAGCCTTCATTCCTTGCATGGCAGCACTGGTTGCATGTCCTTGGTACTGAATGTTTATTTATATATTTAATTTATTATTATTATTTTTTTTATTTTTCAATCATTTTTCTCTCATCCAAATCAATAAAACTGAATTTGTCCTCTTTATCGACGTCATACTTCACAGAACACGAGTTCAAGAGGGTTTACTTCGGTGCCAGGAATATGTATGTCTTCTAATTCAAATGTTGTCTTTCTTCTTTTTAATACTTTTAAATAATATGAGTATACTGCTACGATACAAAAATTGGCTGGAATTAACTCGTGTTACTTGTCTTACATCCTCACATGTGAGACAGGAAAGTCTTGCACTAAGAAATCAATGGATTTCTTTGTCTGGGTTCAGGTTAGATATTGTTTTTGAGGGCTGGACAAATATACATTTTTGTCATGAAAAATTCCTTTAACCTATTCAATACAACGGGCTTAAAAACACGTTACTTAGGTTAGCGAGATAAATTTTCTATGAATTGCATTTTTCTACATCAAAACCATACCGATGCACTAATTCCTTCAGCCGACAATTTGTCTAAGTCAGAATTTCTTAACCGAAGTTGCTGTATTGCTTTTGCTCCCATTACCACCTCGGTAGTAAAATGAGTTCCAAACTCTTCAATTACACGAATATATAAATCTTGTATATTATCCTCCTCACAATGTTCAACCGGCAACGCTTTGATCGCACTCTCGAAATAGTCACTAACCTAAAATAGAAATAACCCATATATTTCAGTTTCATTTATTAGCAGTTTATTGGTAGATGCAATTTACACCTTTATGCTATGGTTGGTTGATCATAATCATGCATCAATATAACTAGAATATTGCAACACAAAATCTTAAGCACCCGACTTGGACAAGTAGATATTGGTGTATACACATAGGATAATTCAAATGCAAAGACAACAATAAAACAAATATCGAAATTACTGTAAATTGTAGTTCAGCAAATGGCAATTGTAAGATTTGTATCTCTTGAATGCACAAATAAGAACAAATTCGAATATATCGACGGGCTATTGGCAACAGATTGAAATAAAAACAGGTGAGTTCTATACCGATAGTCTTTCGATTTATAGTGTTTCAATGACTTTTAAGATAATTTGAGTCAACTTATGCTTGAAATTTTATACTTGGAAACTGTTTAATGCTAACGGTATTGTCTTATGTTTCGCACGCTAAGGCTAAAATTACATACATAGCTGCAAATGCATCTGTTCCAAAATCACACGAATTTCATTTGATACCAAAAATTTTAATACAGAATACATCAACATGATAACGCATGTTCTATGATTTCATCTGCGTTTGAACAATAATAAATAACTATGTTACTTTTGAAATTTTTGCCGTTTCCGATAATCTTGCTCGATATACAATGGCTCTTCCAATTGTATTTATTGTTGTTGTCTCCCCTTTTTGAATCTCTTGTGTTGCTTTGTTGTAAGATGTACTTGCACTGAAACTTCCTTGAAATCCAAATCCACTCGCATGAGCACTTATCTGTTTAATTAAAACAAGAACTCATTTCAAAGTATGAAGAGTAACATTTTGAGTCATTTCTGCTAAAAAATAAATGATGAAATTAATTTCAAAAGACAAAGTTCTATAATTTGATTTGCCAATATAAATACAAAATGTTCTTCCGTAAACCGTGGTTTACAATGGGAGACGGCCCATGTGAGATCGATGCACGCGACCTCAAATCACACCGTTAAATAACCAACCAGACGTGTTGATTTTTGTGATACAACAAACGTAACCATAACTAATCGTCATGAAACATCTAACGTCCCAAATGTAAAATATACTCAAATGGCGACAACGTTATTCAAACAGTAAAGGTCTCCAGATGTTCCTTTTCGCTTTTTACGGAAGAAATAGTTACTTGCATAAGATCAAAATTAAAGATCGGGATATCTTTCACTCGTGAACATCAACAATATAACATAAAAAAAAATAATAGTGCACAAAGGGCAAAGATCAAGTGTTGTATTTGCGTTTGTTTCTGTTTGAATTTATACTGTGCGTTTATTTCAAAAGATTACCAACAATTCTCTTTGATTCCATTTATATATAATTATTAAGTGTAGAGATTTCGATACATCTATCATATTACCGAAATTAAAATTATTTATTATTCTTTTAAAATTATTTGTGCGCTTTGATTGGTTAACTTGACGTCACTTGACGTTATTTTAAATATTTCAATATATAGTGCATGACGTGCTATGTTTTGTAAATCAGGTTTACAACATATTTAATAGTTCAACACATCGTAAGTTACATGTTTATTAAAACAAGGACACTTTTATCAAATATTAAAACAGTTACAAAATGTATAGCATGGCAAGTTCGGCCAATCTAAGAATTAATTGAGTCAGACCTGCGTTCTCTGTTAGTATGCTCTAGTCAGATTTATAAATCCATACATTGACTTCATTGTCATGCTCTATTTGTATAATATGATGTTACTGATACAAAAATTGCATTTACAAGGTACGTCCCATCCATGCAGTGTCTAGAAGAATTATGAATATTACTGTATTCAATTTATCTGCAACCTACCGAGGCGTCAACATTTAACATTCTCTTATAGTCAGACTCTGTCTTTACTTGGAAGTAGGAGGAACTAAATGATGCACTGTAAATACATATATAACATGAAGGACAGAGTTTTTAAATTAAAATATTAAATGAACAATGTTCTGGTTCAACATCAAGTGTTGGTCTGGCCTTATCAAACATATATTAAATAACTGCTTTGCTGCTTTACGTTTTAGAAAACTCTATCGAAAATAGAAATTACAACATTTTTAATTTATAGACTTGTTGACAGAATTGTAATTATCACACTAAAATTAAACAGTCACGAAGGGAGAAGCTGCGAGAAACTGAACAAAAAAATATCCTTTTTAAGAGGGGTCGGACAGGGTTAATGCATACCGGGAGAAAATGGGCGGGAGAAAGGATAAAGGGGGCGAAAAGGGGAGGAGGAAGTGAAGAAAATGAAAGAGAGACCGGGAGAACACAGATAATACAGTTTGCCCACAGATATTACATGTACGTCTGATTGGTTGATTGAAGATAATACATTCAAATTTTCGATTTTTTACATAGATTGTATTGGTTAACTTCGATAGCTTCACGGGGCTGAATTGAGATGTAAGATTACAATTCCCTGATTTGATTGGTCAGTCCAGTACTTTGATGTCATGCAATTTAAGGAAATACAAAGATGAACAACACGGACCCAATAAAAAGCCATGGGTGCGATCAGGTGCACATGGGTAGAGTAATTAGCACCTCCTTCTTATAAGATACTTGTAATATACTAGTATGTAGATTTGTAATAAATTTTAATTTTATGATAGACATCTTTAGCATACCTAACAGTGTGAAAGCCTGCTAAAAATTAATGTTGAACTACAAATAATTTGTAACTTATACCAGTACCTTGTTTCTGAAATGACGTCAACATTGTCCGGTATCCGATAAGCACCATCACTGGTAAATCGAAACGAAAATGGCAAATCTATGACAGGAAGCCGAAACCCCTGATCGACAACACCATCATCACTTAGGGGGTTTCCCGAATATATGTCGTACCCACGTCCAATGTATCCTAGATTCAACTGAGAGCTAGTTGCAATAAATGGTGTCATAGCTTCATTTTTGGCACGAAATGCTAAAAAGAAACAGATTTTAGAAAACTAAGTCTCCTCATTATATCATTAGCAACATGAAACTTTCTTCTTTATGTCGATTCATACTTTCAGTCCCTTTCATTGGCAAATAAATAGAGCACTTGGTTGCTAATTTATAAAATGTCCCTATTTTTAGCAAATTATTACTGATTACATGTGCAAAATTATGATTACTTGACTCCCAATCTTGAAGAGGAGCCCCATTTCCGTCATTTTCCCCTGTTTATTTAGTTTTATGTGTGTGTGTATGTGTGTGTTAGTAATTTTAGAGACATCAAAAAGTTTTCTACCTTTTGCTCTTCTCTCCTCTGCCTCTTGTCTCTGTGCCTCAGCGAGTTTTTGTGGAACGCTCAGTCCCATACTTGCATTAAGAAGTGATGTTGACATAAACATCTGCTGTTTCCGGAAACCAGAGATTAGATTATCAAGAGAAAATTCCTCTTCATTTTCATCTGTAAAGATATTCGATAAATACAGTCTCCAACATTGTTTCCAATTTATAGGCATACTTCTCAAATCTCGATTTTAAAGTTCGATGTGATTTGAGAAATTATCGTAATAAACTGGAAAATAATAATAAATTTTTTTTCTCTAATTTCTACTGAATTTATTGAAATAAAATGATCTCCGCAGTCCCAATTCTCAAATATTCCACCATTTTGTTGCTACCATCGTTGCTATTATCACTGCGCCACTCATTAAAAGGAATTTTGAACGAAATATTTTTATACAAATGGCATATTACCAATAAATTAAGTAATCTTAGTCATCAAAAGGCAAAACAAAAAACAAAAAAAACAAAAAAGACATTTCGCTAGACAATGATGCAGGTAATTTC
Source organism: Modiolus philippinarum (assembly GCA_002080025.1). Taxonomy (NCBI): domain Eukaryota; kingdom Metazoa; phylum Mollusca; class Bivalvia; order Mytilida; family Modiolidae; genus Modiolus; species Modiolus philippinarum. The sequence goes on from MJUU01020601.1 coordinate 127,178, forward strand.
ATCAAAATGGTTGCACTTTTTTCTTTTGAAACTGACACGATACATTTACATGATTGACCTATCGCCTACTGAGAACAAATCTCTACACATGTTAGAAATTGTTCCGATAATTAATCGATCAGGAGGGGTTTAAATTAGCTAGAAATTAGAGAAGTATATTTTTATTGCAAAAATTGTATTGACTGTTAGAATGAGACGTACATGACATTATAATTAACTAAATACCGAAGTTACTGTGAATTTATTTTCTATGATAAGTTTGCTGAGAATAATCACTTAAATAGGGGAGACGCATTTGCAGATTAAGAGAGGTTGGTTTGTTGGAACTCAACTTTTTGTGGGATTTTTGTTTTAATTTCGTGCAAAATTGACAAAAGAAATGTCAAAAGTTTTATGAAACCCCCTTTTCGGGAACCTGATTTGAACCCCTTTTGGAGGTTGGAATTGCAAGAGGGACATATGCAATGTCACTGTTCAATTTTAACAAAATGAGATTCATACAAACGATGCTGATGCATTAAAGGACATGGACAAACCAATCACTGTCGTGCTCATGTCGGTGGTTGATGATGAAATCATGAAAACGAATTGGAAGTAACCATATAAAAAGTAGTGCCACGAAATGAACAAGTGTTTCTTACCATCTGAAAGGAAGAATCTGTCTGTAGAAATTGGCATAGAGAAAATTCTTGTCGCATAGCAACACATTAATACTGTCTTTAATACTGCCGCCATATCTGAAAAAACAATTATGTGACTGAGTCGTCCAACATAATATGTATAATAAAATAAAAAAATCACTTCAATTCAATCATTCTTACATAATAAAAGAAATGTGTAAGGAACTGTTAGGCACGAAACCTAAGGCACAGATTATTTTAGTGTACAATTTCCTGTATCGATCATTGCTTTAATATGAGTTCATCTGCTGAATCTAATGTTTTTTCCTGATTTTCTGATATTTAGTAGTCTACCTGTTTTTTATGTTCATTATACTACAGGGAAACGTGATGTTGTGAAGTTCTCTGGCAAATTTTCGCCTTTGATTCAAAATTTCAGTCATAGTACCCTTTCTCTTTAATTCAAAAATGATTTTTTTGTTCTAATTTCTGTGAATACAAACAAAATTAAATAGTTATTTGAAAAATACGTTGTAAGATCTACCTCATATAAAGTTTGAACACTTACCTTTTATGAATTAGCCTTGGATATGAAAAACAACAGATTTTGGGAGAACGGAAATAATCATTTATAAATTTAAAGACTTGACTGAGTAATGATTCCTGTACCGTTTCCGTCTAAACATTTCATCCTCACGATTTCACATCAAAATATTTCCTCGTTGCTTTGTACCGGATACTTTCACAAATTCTGTATTCAATTTATATTTAGAACTATTTTGAAGAAACCTAAAAGTATTATGACTTATTGAACTTTTGACCTGTATTAGTGCTTATTACTTGTTACAAATTAACACCACTGGAAAGGTAAATATAGTACTTTATTTCTGTTTTTGGAGAATGATTAAAAGTCGACATAAGATCACAGCAATGTGACCTTTATCTGCAAAATTAACTTTATTTGCCTGTTTACATCGTCTTTCCGCTAATATAGAATATCCGGCATTTTTCTGAAAAAATGTCGACTTCCAGATGAAAACAACAATAAAAGCGTTGCTCTATTGCTTGGTTTTGCCAGATATTTGTAAAAGTCATTGTCTCATGTGCATTTACTCGATAGCCTTTCTTTATTTACTATTTTAATTAAATAATATAGAGACAAGTGTGTTACAAATAAAATGCAACATTTTTTTACAGTGTTGAATCATGAAAGAAAAACTTCACAGAAAATGAAGAAAATGAGTTATTTGAGAGAATTATAGTTTTCATAACGAGAAAAAATTGTATATTGCTGGATATCAACCAGAGTTTTGTAATTTCAAAATATAACAAAGGAGCCTTTGGCAAGTTTATTATATTTGAAATTACATAACGAAGGTTGATATCCAGCGTAATGCAAATTTTTCGAGTTGTTAAAACTATTTCTCTTATGATTTTAATAAATAAATGCAGTGATATTTAGTGCCGAACTGCTGTTTACAAAACCTTTACTATTCAACGTAAATTACGGCCAACGAGATCTTACAGTGGTCCAATAGAAACGTCGAAAAAGTGATGACACATCTAGACTGACTAGTGCTGCCCCCGGCTCACTACGCTTTGTTAGATTCCACGGATTTGAGACAGACTCGTCAGTCTATGACACATCATGCGTGATGTGCTATTACTTGTCGCTCGGCAATGAAATTCCCTGTGCAAATAACTAAATACCGAAGTCACTGTGAATTTACTTTCTGCATATGCGCATTTCGACAACTTATGTCTCATCAGTGCAGATAAAATCTAAACGTTTGGAAGACCATCAACTCAAAGATGTTTAAAAACTGACAGAGAACAAATAACCAAAGTGATCTAAATTTAAAGCCAAAATCAGCTAAGGACAGAGCTTTGCATGAGGGAGATACTCCTTAGTTTTCAATAAAATTTACAAAATTTTAGATATTGGAAGGTTTCAAAAATAATCGGCTTTCGCGTCAGCACCGAAGTACTGACTACTGGGCTTGTGTATACCCTCGGGGACTAACAGTCCACCAGCAGTGGCATCGACCCAGTGGTAACAAATAATTAAATACCGAAGTCACTGTGAATTTACTTTCTGCATATGCGCATTTCGACAACTTATGTCTCATCAGTGCAGATAAAATCTAAACGTTTGGAAGACCATCAACTCAAAGATGTTTAAAAACTGACAGAGAACAAATAACCAAAGTGATCTAAATTTAAAGCCAAAATCAGCTAAGCAAGAGATGCAATTAGTTCATATATAACTCCAGCTTCAAAATCTCGTTGTGTTCTACAAATAACTATTCGTGCAATAGGTAATAAGGGTGAAACATAAGAGAATAAAAAATATAATAGCAGATTACAAAGATTGGTTCAAGTATCATGTAAGGACATATATTACGAGTATATGGTATAACATGGAAATGTCATTCAGTACAACAGTCTTAATAAATTGTATTCAAAGTGTTATTACTGGTAAAATCAAAATAAGATTATGGTCATAGATCAAATGACAAAAAGTGAAGATTGAACCAAAGACTTAATGTTTTGTTTTCTTTTTAAATAAACATGAAATTGAACCAATAAAGGGATATGGATTAAATATACATGGGACAAAATCCCTACAAACACAAAAAGTCATGGTAAGATTAAGCAAATGGAATAGCACTTTCATTGTTGTTCTTCATCTTGAAGTTACAAACACATATAATTTTTTTTTCTTTTCAGGTCATTCTTAAGCTTCAGTGGGGCAAAAATGTATTTACACGTGGCTGTTGTAGTTATGAAATTTGTGGTGTGTAATTGTCAGTGCCCTGATCTGAATGGAAACAAAGTGGCCTGGTGGATATTATACCAAGAAAAGGATACACCATTTACACACTTCTACGTCGACAGTGAGAGTACACTAGACCCCTTGGTTTGTAATGTCATTTTTTTAGAATATCAGTAATGTCTTCTTTCTGAATAAGGATATATTTTATTTTATTAGAATCTTTGGCATCGGCTTGACGTGAGCATTCATATTCTTCCTTCACGGTTGATAGTGTATAATAAGCTAGGCAACGTGGAATTGGTTAAGTTTTACTTTAATAATGTTTGCTTATAGTCATATTGTTAGCCACCGAAAATGCCCTGTGCCATTAAAATCTTATCTGTGCCAACAATGCTTCAGCAACGTTATTGATTTTGAAAGCTATTCTTTAAAGCCAAAGGCGAGTGATCAGCTGTTTCTCTTTGATTTTGAAAAAAGGTATTTACAATGTAGCAACAAAAGCAAGTGACGAGTTGTTTCGCTTTGATTGAGAAATTACGTAAAATAGAGCTAAAACTGATTACACTCACGAAACTTTGTCCTTGAAGTTCAAGAAAGACGGATATATTTTTAGGTACACCGTGGTGAGAACCGAACTGTCAGTCTAAAAACGAACAATCTAGGGACAATGACAACATAGGAAACACCAGGTAACAAAGAAACTACATGAGGTTTGGGGAGAAAAGAAAAATGAAAACATACAGATGAACAGCAAGATCCAAATAAAAACCATAGGTGATATCAGGTGCATTGATGAAGCAAGCATCTCCTGCTTCTTATAGGATACCCATCCTGTTGAACATTTCCGGTAGTAAAGTCAAATCTGGTAAATGAAAAACAAAATTGGGCTGTTGTCATCTGGAAAGCTGTTGTCATCTGGAAAAAGATATTCCATGGCGGTCCACAAGGTCGCAATTTCGACCGCAAAACTTCTGTAGTGATGATTTTAAGCTATGGGTAAAACACCCTAGCTAAAGTAGCCAATTTGTATGCAACCAAGCTATATCAGGGTAATAATTGTGTCGACCACGGGCCCTTCACTAGCGAATTATCTTTAAGATCTAAACTCCAAATTCTGGCGCTTTGACGATGTCGTTACAAAGAAAAGGAAAGTTTACTATTGGAAAAGTGAAGTAATCACGTTTTGTCAATTTTATAATGAAGATAAAGGAACGAAGCCGATTTGGAAGTATTTGTAGTATCTTTTATATCGAGCTCCTTTAAACTAAAGCGAGGATTGTTTAGTGATAAAATATCATCTTTATAACGGAACCTGAAATAAAAGGACTGTGTTAGTTTTTTATCTTTATTTTGAAGAAGTCATTAGATGAATTCAGCAACATATGAGTGGAGAAGCAGATCAGCTAAAAGAGGTGCACAGTTTGTGCCCAGTGGAATCAGACGGTCTGTTGAAAAACAAGTCCTCCAAACACTTGACAAAATATTGTCGATCTGAAACTCTTAACATTTTAATCACTTCTTCCACAGTATATTTTTTTCTGTGATTATTAGTCGTATTTCGAAAAGTATGCGTTTTCTCTGCCAAAAAAATGTATTTATAACCCAGAAACAGTCCTCGATAATCTTTTCAAAAGTTTATTTTTCTATTATAAATTCGTTACTCTGGCCATTACTTCTAAAATCTTTATTATATGCATGGGGTATAGTCGTTGTTGTCTTGACGAAAAACAATTTTGCTAATGATTGCCAGTGTAATGTCGTAACTTCATTCAAGTTCAAATAGCCCAGACTTCACACACACTACATACAACAAGATTATTAAGAATCTAAGTAATAAAAATTCAAAGAGAAAAATTCAAGAATTGGCTTTAAGAAAAAACATAGAACACTTTCAGAATTAAATTATACTACAGCTGTATGGAGGGGTATTTCCGCCACCAGAGAAATTCTATGCTGTAAATTTTATCTTCTCTTTTTATTGTTTTCACTTTCCTTATCCATAATTCTGCATTTTCTATATTTTATATTATAGATTCTAGGATATTAATTTATCATATTTTATATTCTTTCTTTAAATGTTCCTATTTCATCCCGACTTCTG
>MJUU01020602.1:0-54326 GCA_002080025.1 Modiolus philippinarum
TTTTCGCGAAAATAAGTACTCACGAATGTTATGATTTAACATGATTAAAGTTACAAGGAAATCACTCAGTTCCGTAAAATTAAATTCGTTCTTCATGTCATTTATCATGACCACTTTTAAAACTTATCTAAGAGATGTCCCTTAAAGCATTCGACTTTTTAAAAATATATTATGGCAGTTAGTTTTGTTTGGTCCTAGAGTGCTAATCAACGAATTTTTAACAAAAACCTACAGAAATTGTCATAATTTATCAAAATTTCATTCAAGAGGCAAATTCAGTGGCTCAATCTTTTATCTAATAGTATGTAAAACGAGTTGAATGATTTTGTTATGATAGTGTATATAACAGATGACCTTTTAAAACATTTTTGTATTGGTATGCTGAAGGAAATAATGGCCATACCTCTTGCATATTGAAACACAAATCTTGAAAGGCCTCATTCAGTGTAACATAATGAAAAAAATGCGAAAATAAATGTGCATCAGTTGAATTATGACTGATTTTTCTGAAATTGAACTATTTAATGCTTATTTATATAAATATCTGCTTATAACATGCCTTTACCTATGAAGTATAAATAGTCTTACAGTGGGGGTGTGAAGTTTAGGTATTCTACTTGCCTTTAACAATTTAACTGACATTAAGTGTTTCTTAATGGTTGATATTGCTTTCCCCCTTTTTTGGAAAAGAAATGTACAGATTTAAGATTACCTTAATAAACTAGACAAAACAAAAAAGCCCAACACCCGTTTGGACCCTAATAATCGGCGTAAGAAAAAGACTTTTTCAAATTCTGAATGAGAAAGAAAGAAGGAAAATATAGAAAGATAAGAAAAATGCTTTTTTTCTTATTACTCATAACAAAAGAATAAAATAGATTAAGGAGGCTCACTCCTGACGGTGATAACTTGTAAGGTGTTTTTTTTACCTTTAAAAGACATTCATGAAATAAAAAATGGGGGTCCGTGTGCAAGATTCTTTAAGCCATTCAACTGGAGAAAACCAGAGGAGTTCCGAAATCTGACGCAAATTCATAAATGTAATGAGTGAGCTACCTTAATGTATATAAGTAATGTTTAAAAAAAACCGACGTTGGAAGGCAAATTAAAATGCAATACGGTCTGTAAGTCTCGTCATGTGACTCACGAGAATCCACGATAAACAGGCAATTCGAAAACACTTCCTGCAAACATATGACATCTGCGGATTATGACGTTCAAATTTTCGTTTGAAACGTCATATATCTTTGCGTAAAATGTAACTTCCGGGTACAATTTTTGATCCCGGAAGTTCCAAAATTGTACGAGACTTACAGACCCTATACTGTTATGAAATTTACTAGAATACATCGGCAAACGGATACCGAAGCAAAAATGATGAATAACAAAATACCGAAGTTACTGTTAATTTATTTTCTGCATTTGCGCATTTCGACAACTTATGTCTCATCAGTGCGGATCATTTCAAAACATTTGGAAGTCCATTAAAACGTGTAAAATCTGATAGAGAACAAATAACCAGAGGAATCTAAATAGAAAAGCCGAAATTCAGCTAAGGACAGAGCTACATGAGGGAGAGAAGAGGAATTTCAAAAATCAAAACTCCTAATCACGGCAATTCATATCCAACACAAATTGGGTCAGCATAACAAAGACAATACAAATAAACAAAAATGGACAAGAACGCCACAAAACTAAAGCATTAGCAATGTGAACCCTTATACGAACTGAAGTATCATCAGGTGCTCCGGAAGGGTAGGCATAATCTGTTCCACGCATTGCACCCGTTACACAGCCAGTTAGAATATAATGTTTAAAGATTTGTTTGGTGGCTGAATGTCATTTTCTAACTCTTAGACAAAACCAATTAAGATCCATGGTACGTGTTACTTCTTTAACCCTCTAACAGTACCATGGTAGAAGTTTGAAAAGCTTGTAATAATCTAATAGGTATTTGGACAATAACCGGGACAAATCGGTACCACATACATCAACAACGGAGACAAAACTAAAAGATTACAGTGTGATATACAAGATAACACAAAAAACTAAAGCGCTGACAGTGTGAACTCCCACTGAAAACCGGGAGTATCATCAGGTGTTCCGGAAGGGTAAGCATGATCTGCTCCACGCGCGGTACCCGTCACACTGCTAGTTATGTGTTTGTAAGTCCGGTAATCATCTCTTGATCTACCCAATGATATATATTCTCATCTGTGAAATAGAAACATTGAAGTTAATGTGGTTCGGTAGTATTCCGCCATTTTGATATCACGTTTCATGCTTTGAAAGGTATTTTTTATCTAAACAATGTACAAACATTTTAATATTTGGACAAATCTTTCAGATATTTTGTTTAAAACTCAAAGATGGGCTCAATCCTCTTAGTCTAGCATTCATTTTTGACGGAAAATTCAGGTTGGTGTTTGTACTTTAAAATTCTTTGAAATGAAAATTTAAACAAGGGAGGTCATTTCAAAAAATATTTTACAAAGAAATCACCATGAAAATTTTGATTTTGTGAAATAATTTGATAATTAGGTCCGTGACCCCCATTTTTCTTTTTGTTTTTAGAAAGTTCAAAGATAATTTTCCTAATCATTTCAACAAAAAAAAATCCCATTTTCGGTGAACGGTTGTGAGTTCATATGGCCCGTGACCCCCAACTTTTATGCTTTTTTTAAAAAGTTTAATTTTTAACGTTTAATTCTGCAAACTATTGAAAAATTCTGATGGATATCGCTTAGTTCCCCGAACCACCTTAATGTTAAAAGAAATGTGCATTTAAGTCGTTTTACAGATTACCGTCTATGAAGTACTGATTTAATAATGAAGATTGATTGGATCTTTACTAGTATTTAAAAAATGCATTCATAATGCATTTATTTTGATAACTTTCGTAATAAGTATTGATTCACCCGCCCCTTCCATTTGCAACAAACAAAATCAAGGTTAACAACATAAATCATGACAAAAAAAAGAAAAAGAAAACGATAACGAAAAAATTAAAAACACCAAAGCATCAGAATATATAAAAGATCAAGAACAAGAACTGACACACTGTGAACTCAATAAATAACGAGAATCACGTCAGATGCTTCAGAAGGGTAAGGACGTCCTATTCCTGATACAGAACTGCCACACTGTTAGTGAGTCAATTCAGGTAAAGTTAAAGCTGGTAAGTCAGGTCTGTCAAGACGAGGGATCTGATTTCAGTTGACAGAATTAAAAAAAAAAACTTTTGTAAAGACAAAACTTTTCTTCGTCTAAAAATGCAAGGGGATTCGCGGTACGATCGCCGTTGTTCATACAAATTATACATTATTATATCAATAAAAGGAATAAGTAAAGTTAGTCAAATAATATTTTTATATTCAAGCATACTGACGACATTTCGTATCAATTTATCTTTACAAACAACGGCAGTAGAATACCAAAGGAGCAAAGGAGTGAAATTTACAAAAATCGAGTCCAAAGGCATGGCCAAAACGAGAACACAGAAAACCATGACGTTAGACAGATACAAAGCACAGAAATAGAAATCACAACAATCAAAACAAAGCACTCACAGTGAAAACTCCAGTGAAACTGAGAGTGACATCAGGTGCTCCGGAAGGGTAAGCGTGTCCTGCTCTGTTAACAGCATCCGTCATCTTGTGAGTGGGTCAATCCAGGAAAATGTCAAAGTCGGTAGTCAAATCCGGGAAGACGTGAATCTAGCTGAAAATGTCCACTTTCGAATTCATTTGGGATACTGACACGTCATATCTTTCGATGATGTTATGGTGACGGCCATAGAATTTCTTGAGGGATGAAATTAACATTGGTTGAACAAATCCTTGACTNAGCAGCTTTTGGGACAGTGTTTTTGCTCTGTTAAAAAAATCACTGTACAAACTACACGCTCCACAGTAACGAATCAACTGTGAAATGTACACTCCATAGGCTGGAGCGGTAGGTATATTGCTGCTAAGAAAGGAAAAATTCACAATTGGGAAATTAAAATCATCACGCTTATCATATAGCTTAGACTTCAACCGTCCATCTTCGTCAATATACAATAACAGATCTAGGTGTTTCAGTTGTTTCTTTAATTTCAAGTCAATTGGGATAGATCTGATGTAAATACTTCTGAAATTTAGGATTATTAGGAGAAAGTAATCTATGTAGTCTATGTAGCGGAAGCTGAAATTAAAGGACTGGGCTAAATGTTTTTGTTTTCTTTGAATAAGCCCTTGTAAAAACTTGGCCTCGTACGAGTAAGGGAAAAGGTCAGCTAAAAGCGGCGTACAGTTTGTTCCCATAGGAATCCCTATTGTCTGTTGGAAAACACGACGTCCGAATTTGACAAAAATATTGTGGATAAAAAATTCTAATATTTTGATTATGTAAGTCTCGGTGTACTTCTTGTTTGAATCAGTGTGGTTCTTAACAAAATATGTCTTGTCTTTCCCTATAAGTAAATAGGTGTATCTGCGTTCTCCATTTTTAGTGGAGAAACATTGATGTATTTGATCTGCAATTACTGTTTTAAGTTTATTGTGTGGCGGGGTTGTATAAACAGTACAAAAGGCTATGGCAGTGGGTAAGACTTTTTGAGGATAGCTGTTCAAGGAGATCTTTTGAATTTTTAAGACTCCACATTTGATTCACACCGCTTGTGGAGTAAGCTTTATTACAGTAATTTTTCAGGCTATCTCTGACTGTGGTCACAGAGTAGTGAGAAGCTGTGAAAGACGTTTAGTGGTGCATCTGGAAGACCCGGCAATGAATCTCTGTTTGTATGGATTCTTATGAAGTTTAGGTACCCAGTAGATGTAAGGGAGTTGAGTGTTTTCATCATTGGCTTTAATGCCAAATGATGCTAAAACTGAAGTGTGATTTTTTACAGTCTCATCCCTCGATATTGTAGTAGGGGTATTAGTAGGGTTTCCAGATGAACTATCGATGCCCATCTCCTTCACAAGGCAGTCGAGGTAGTGAGTCTTGCACACAAACAGTATGTTGTTAAAAGCTTTGTCTGCAACATAATCCCATCCACCCCTTAGCGGGTTCTAAACGTTAACAACATAAGCGGGAGCAATGTTGCTGCGCACAAAATTTACCAGCATTTAAATTATGGGAAATATAAAGCAGCTGCACCATCTGACACATTTTAAAATGTCATACTTCTAAATCTAATACCGGTATCAGCACAACCTTGAACGTTTACGTGAGAAAATTCCAGCACAAAAACTGCAAAATTATGATCTTACAATGGGATTTATGTAGACCCTGTAAATCTCCTCTTGTCACCACTAGAATTATCGAGAAAAAAAGAAAGAAAAATAAACCTCAATTTTGAAAATGTACTCTGTTGGATTGTTACGTCGAAGAATTTTGCCATTCAAAAATTTTGATTTTAACGTCACATTTTTCTAACAACATGCGACTTAATACCCTTAGTTTCGAAATGAAAAGAACTTATAGCAAACCACATTCCTTGTTTTTAAGGTTTGGATAAGGTTGATGATGTCAGTATTAATATTCTATTTTCTTTGTTTTGTTTTTGTTTGTCTGTTGGTTTTCTTAATTATGCTCTCTTATAACTTGCTCTTGCACCCTTGTTCCCTTCCATGGTAATTTAGTGGATACGTGCAATTTTCCACTAGTTCTTGACGTAATTTTGACGTAAAATTGCACGTACGCACTCATTTCCAGCAGTTTGTTATTGGCGACTGGTTTGCTTTTTATACGAAGATATTAGAACATTTTACGATATGTGCGGTAAGTAAAATGTATATTAAGAAATGTTTGTGTTTCGGTGTGAATTGCTGAATCAAATTTTAGCATTTTTTAAAGCGGACAATACTATTTAAGAAATTAATGCGTGAATGATAACTTATCGTAGATACTGTGTTTTATCAAAGATCTTTGAGTGATCGTTTTATTATTTTACTTCAGTTATTTGTATTGTAGTCATAATGAATTTGTGAGATGTTTTACTTTCTTACAAACTCTTATAGAATCTTATGCAAGTTTTTTTTAAAAATGACAGATTTTCTGTCTTCACTGGACAAAAACATAATTTGTTGTATAGACAATCTACAGAATTGAAATTTACGGCAGTTTTGGAATGTAGTTTTTGAAGAGTGCATTCATCCCCGTAAGCAATAATGAAAAAAATAACACCCTCTCGAACATATTCCTAAATACAGGAAAGGTCAAATCCCCGAAAACATCCTTCATTACATGATTGTACTTATCATATCAAAGTAGGCCAAAAGGTTTTAAGGGTTAAAACGCCAGAGATAAACTTTTGAAAACTTTTTCACATTTGAAATATCTCAAAAAGCAAGGTAAATAACCTAAGAATATTTCAGATCAACTGGTCCCCTTTAAATGCTGTCCGTATTTAAAATGTCAGTTCGATTTCTTTTTATTGTTTTGCCTTATATTCTATGATTAGAAGTCAAAACACGTCATTTTATTATTTAGAAATAATACCGTTCTTTGGGCTGCTTAGCTTTAAGCACAACTTTATCGGTTGTTAAAAATTTATTTCAGATAATAATATGAAACTATAAATTGAAATATGTCACGGGTAATCGTTTAATGCATAATAAAGAACCCATTTAACAATCCACTTTAACATTGAATTTTTTTTAATTATTTTATTCTTTTTGTACTACTAGAGAGAAACGAATGCAATCACTTATGTCTACTAAAAGCCAAATTGACTTACAAAAAATCTTAAGTTTTTCAAAAACACTTTATTTTTGTATTTGTTCCAGACCATACGCGTATTTGGACCGTACGCGTACGGTCCGGACCATTCGAATATTTTTCGAAATGCCCATATGGTCAGACCGTACGCGTACAGTCTGGCTATTTCGAAGTCTTGCATGTTCTTGGATAATATATCAATTAATTGATATAATGTATACAATATTATTGAATGAATTAAGCTCTTATGTTTAGAAACAAGTAAGATTTTCTAAAAATCGTTATCATAAAGAAAATAAGGAAAAAAGAATTTACTGTAATTTTTTTTGGAGATGCCTTTATAAAATAAATAATTGAACGTTATATGAAATAATAACAAAAAAACTAGTGTTTCGTAAAAAATAAATTGGATGTTAATTGAAATAAAATAATTTATATGATTTTCTTGTCTGAAAATCCTGAAAAAAATCATTAAATACCACCTCTAAGGAACAACAACATGTTTCTCAATTACCACAAAAAGGATGCAAATTCCAAAATTTCGTAAAGAGACAGCTGAAAAAATTTAACAGGGGAAATAACAAAAACGAATACCCCCTTTCCATGAAATTTTCCAGATTTTAGCGATATACATCTTTATAAAAATTTGTAGAAAAATGTGAAAATATTTTTTTTTATTTCAGTACTTCTTTAATTTTATTTCAGTCATATTAGCAAATTATTATTTTTACAAAGACCTAAAATTAATAAAGTTTTCAGTGGTAGTTAGTGCTATCAGTTTTGACTGTAACTTACTTCTTTGTTTGAATAACGATTTAGTGTCTGTCTTTTTCATTGTACTCAACTGTATAAATATACTTGTATGGTCCAGCTCAAAGCAGACCGTACACGTATACTCAAACGGTCCGATCGTACGCGTACGGTCCAAATACGCGTATGGTCTGGAACATATATATTGTGTGAAAAATCAGTTACTCTTCTGGATACCATAATCAGACAACATTTATTTTGTGTAATTGATTTGAAAATGAATGAAATAATTGAAATAAATGCAATTTTGAATGACATTGACTTGCTTTCTGTGATTTTTTTTTATTAAAGTATGACTACATTGTACATCTCTATAACCTAGTCACACAAAGTGGCAGCAAAGAAAGTGAAAACAGTTCCAAATTATACATTTTTCCTTTTGAGATAAACTTGCAGCTGTTGTAGTCATTATCGTGAAATTTAGACTACCCTCGGGACAGCGGTATTGACTTCGATGCAGATAATGACCTCGCCTTTGGCTCGGTCTTTATCACTAACTACATTTGAAAGTCAATACCACTCTCCAGCGGGCAGTCTTTATTTCACGATAATGACCACTTTTTAGCCCACCTGGCCAAAGGCCATGTGAGCTTTTGCCATCACTCGGCGTCCGTCGTCCGTCGTCGTCGTCCGTAAACTTTTCACATTTTTGCTATCTCCTCTGAAACCACTGGACCAATTTCAACCAAACTTTACAGGAATGATGTATGGAAGGTCCTTTACTTACATGTAGTTTGCCGAAATTTTTCCGATCCGCCAAAAAAACATGGCCGCCAGCGCTGAACTTAGATTTAACATTGGACCCTATGGGGAAAAGCATATATTTGCTATCCCCTCTGAAGCTGCTGAAGAAAATTAAACCAAACTTTACAGGAATGATGTATGGAAGATCCTTTACTTAGTTTGCCGAAATTTCTTCGATCCGTGAAAAAACATGGCCGCCAGCGCAGAACATAATTTAACTTGGGACCCTATGGGTAAAGCAAATATTTGCTATCTCCTCTGAAGTTACTGAAGCAAATGGAACCAAACTTTACAGGAATGATGAATGGAAGGTCCTTTACATAGTTTGCCGAAATTTTTTTTCGATCCGTGAAAAAACATGGCCGCCAGCGCAGAACATAGTTTAACATGGGACCATATGGGAAAAGCAAATATTTGCTATCTCCTCTGAAGTTAATGAAGCAAATGGAACCAAACTGTACAGGAATGATGCCGAATTTTTTTCGATCCGTGAAAAAACATGGCCATCAGCGCAGAACATAGTTTAACATGGGACCCTATGGGAAAAGCAAATATTTGCTATCTTCTCTGAAGTTGGTGAAGCAAATGAAACCAAACTTTACAAGAATGATGTATGGAAGGTCTTTTACTTAGTTTGCCGAAATTGTTTCGATCTGTGAAAAAACATGGCCACCAGCGCAGAACATAGTTTAACATGAGACCCTATGGGAAAAGCAAATATTTGCTTTCTCCTTTGAAGTTTCTGAAGCAAATGGAACCAAACTTTACAGGAATGATGTATTGGAAGGTCTTTTACATAGTGTGCAGAAATTTTTTCAATCCATGGAAAAACATGGCCGCCAGCGCAGAACATAGTTTAACACGGGACCCTTTTGGAAAAGCATATATTTGCTATCTCCTCTGAAACCACTGGTCCAATTTCAACCAAACTTTACAGGAATGATGTATTGAAGGTCCTTCATAAAGATTGCCGAAATTTTTTCGATCCGCCAAAAAACATGGCCGCTAGGGTCAAACATAGTTTAACATGGGACCCTATGGGAAAATGCACATTTTGACTATCTCTTCTGAAACAACTGATCAAAACTGAACCAAACTTTACAGGAATAATGTATGGAAGGTTCTTTACTTAGATTGCCGGAATTTTTCAGATCCGCCAAAAAACATGGCCGCCAGCGCAGATCATAGTATAACATGGGACCCGATGGGAAAGGCATATATTTGCTACATGTATCTCCTTTTACAAGAATGATATACGAAACAGGTCCTTTATAAAGATTGCTCATTTTGGTCAGATCTGACTAAAAACATTGCCACCAGCATGGAACAATAGTTTAACATTGGACCCTAAGAGAAAATCACATTTTGATGATCTTCTCTGAAACCACTGAAGTCCATATAACCAAACTATAGCTTAACATTAGACCCCAAGGGAAGAAACACCTTTTTTGGTCATCATCATAGACATGGCTTGTATTAGAAGTATTGTCAGGTGAGCGATTCAGGCTCAGTCTTTGAGCCTCTAGTTCTTTAACTATTTTATTAATATTTTTTAATGAAAATGTAATTTAAAAGTAATTCAATAGTAATTGGCATTACAGCCTTTTTGTAACTGTAATTAATCCATTACATGTAAGTTTGAAAGTGTTTTATGGGAATACGGGCCTCATTTTTCTGAAGCCTCCGATATCTTTGAGCTTTTCCATTCATTGACTATCAATGTTAAGTATTTTAGCACATGCATCATATTTTCTTACTCAAAGGTCCTTTTAAAATAAAAAAAAATCAATGTACCAGATGTTATCAGCTTCTAATTAAATTGAAAGGCATATAAGCAGCTAATGAAAATTAAGGGAAAAATTTAGACAGAACCATTTCCCATCAAAATTTTTGACGTCTTGTAATATAAGAAATTTTTACCTAAATTTCATTTTTGTTTTGCTTTTGCTTATGTTTTCATATTAGCACAGCTTTTTAAAACAAAAGTTCTTATTACAAATTTTGTCCCATTCTTACTCGATTAACAAAAGAAATAACGTTTGGAGCAAAAATTAAACGTAGTAATCATCAAACGCCAGGTTTTAGCGATATACATTGACACTGATATCAGTTTAAGTGTGAAGTCTGGGTACCGCGTGACGAGAATAACAATCACTATTTGTTGACAAGGGTCAAACTATAATACAGATGAGTCATAGCGTTCTGTATTGCACGTGATTTTTCTCTTTTACTGAATTTTCTTTGTTTGTTTTTTGTTTTATTTTTCTGTTTTTGAATTGTTTTTGAATTGTTTTTTTTTTTAATTATATTGTTCGTTTTTTTTGTTTATTTGTTTTGTTTTGTTGTTGTTTGTATTTTGGATTGTTTTCGTTTGTGTGGTTTATTAGTGTTCGCTTTATGTTTGTTTGCTTTTTTGTGCTTTTGTTTTTTGTTTTCGTTTTATTTATTTATTTATTTATATTTGGTTATAAAGGTAGAAAACTATTGTAGAAAGTAAATTTCTTTTTACCCAAACCAAAAATGACTACCCGACTAAATATATTTATATTCCTTATATAACTGATATAAAACATTAATAAGGGTTTCTTGCATTTTGCTCGCAAGAGGATGAAAGTATTGAACACATCCTTTGGTCATGTAAGAAAGTAGAAAAGCTCTGGGTAATTTGAAGTTTTGGATTTTTGAAGACGCATAGATAGGTTTGTCTTGAGAAAAAATCATTGTTCTGTTTGGAATGCTCAAAACATCAGACATGAATTATGTCAGAAATTTGATAAACACAAAAGAAAACTGTCAGTTTATAAATTGAATAACTAGTTACATGTATGGGAAAACTTATTTTACAAAAATGTACATATTAAATAGTAAATCAGTTTAAAAAAAGCTTATATATGAGTGCACCCTGACTTCCAATTACATGTACATGAAACTTACACAGATGCTCAAAAGATGCTCAAATATTTTCAAACAACGGCAGAAGAATACCGAAGGAACAAAAGAGTGAAATGTAAGTCCAAAGATACGGCCAAAACGAGAACACAGAAAACAATGACGTTAGACACAAAAAACAATGACGATACAAAGCACAGAAACAGAAATTACAACATTCGAAACAAAGGCACTCAAAGTGTGAACTCCAGTGAAACTGAGAGTGACATCAGGTGCTCCGGAAGGGTAAGCATGTCCTGCTCTGCTAACAGCACCCGTCACACTGTGAAGGATTCAATCCGGGAAAATGTCAAAGTCGGTAGTCTAATCCAGGAAGACGTGAATCTAGCCGAAGATGTCCACTTTCATTTGGGATATTGACACGTCATATCTTTCAATGATGTTATGGTGACGGCCATAGAATTTCTTGAGGGATGAAATTAACAAAGGTTGAACAAATCCCTGACTAAGCAGCTTTTTGGGACAGCGTTTTTGCTCTGTTCAAAAAATCACTGTACAAACTACACGCTCGACAGTTACGAATCAACTGTGAAATGTACACTCCATATGCTGGAGAGGTAGGTATATTGCTGCTAAGAAAGGGAAAGTTCACAATTGGGAAATTAAAATCATTACGCTTGTCATATAGCTTAGATTTCAAACGTTCATCTTCGTCAATATACAATAAAAGATCTAGATACGAAGCTGAAGTAGGTGTTTCGGTTGTTCCTTTAATTTCAAGCTCATTTGGATAGATCTGATGTAAATACTCCTTAAATTTAGAATTATTAAGCGAAAGTATATCGTCTATGTAGCGGAAGCTGAAATTAAAGGACTGGGCTAAATGTTTTTGTTTTCTTTGAATAAGCCCTTGTAAAAACTTGGCCTCGTACGAGTAAAGGAAAGGGTCAGCTAAAAGCGGCGCACAGTTTGTTCCCATAGGAATCCCTATTGTCTGTTGGAAAACACGACCTCCGAATTCCGACAAAAATATTGTCGATCAAAAATTCTAACATTTTGATTACGTCAGTCTCAGTGTACTTCTTGTATGAATCAGTGTGGTTCTTAACAAAATATGTCTTGTCTTTCCCTACAACTAAATAGGTGTATCTGCGTTCTCCATTTTTTGTGCAGAAACATTGATGTATTAAATTAAAATAAATTATAATATTTTTGTTAAACTTTTTGCGTTGTGCACATTATGTAATTAGTATGAAAGTATTATAAATGGTGTGTTAAAGAAGTGTCTTCTTTGTCTCATTCATATGGTTTCATACGAATCTGACTTCTCTGATGCAATCATACTGCTGATTTGTTTGTTTGTTGGGGTTTAGCGCAACTTTCAGTAGTATTTCAGCTATATCGTGGCGGTCAATTTTATTGTTGTAGGACGCTGGAGTACCAGGAGAGAACCACCCCCCTTCACTACAACTGCAAGTCGAGCGCACCCTTTTTACTGTTGATGTACAGTTCTGTTAGAGAATACACATATCCCAGATTGCAGTTTTGGATTTAAAAAAAAATATTGATTAATGAAATGCAACAGTGATTGAAAGGTCAGTTTAGAAGTGTTAAGAGACTATTTGCCAGTTCTGCAATCAACTGAATGATTTTAGCAAACCCAAAAGGAGGTAACTTTTTAACAAATCTCAGGAGGACAAACTTGTTAGCTGCTTGTGAAAAGCAAACAAAAATAAATATTTTACGAAAGGATATGGAAATCAACAATTCAAAAAAATGTTAAAAATGCATAAAACCAAACGAAATCAGTAAAATAAAATATAGCTAAGGAAATGAATTTAAATAATAGTTATAAACAAAGTGTACACATGAGCTACTACTATATAATCTCATGTACAAGTACACCATATGTAAGGAAAATAAAGAGCATACATCTCAACATTGGGAATTTTTTTATTTACCAACTCCACACTGCATTAAAAGACAAACTCTTGTATTAAACGAAGAATATGGAGTAAATGAACATGAGATCATAACACATGTTAACTCCAACTGCAATAAATTTTAATGAGCTGTATGGCCATTTCGGTATTTAATTCCTCACCAACAGCACTAGAACCCAAACATAGAAATTAACAATTTTAAAAATTCTTTAAAATGCATTAAAATCATTATTAATTCAACATGTTCAAAGTTATGAAAGTTGTAAAGTCAGTAACACAGTTCAATGCCTAATCCCAAATATCACTTTCAATTCTTCAAAGAGCTACTTGTTTCGAGTCAAAACAATAATCCACTGTACTAACTTAACATGTCGAAAATTGCCGTTTTGCCAACTGTGATGTACTTTGTTCCTTCACACACACGTGTATACGAATTCCATTTTTTTTATTTCTTCTTCTTGTATCCCAGAAATTAAAAAAAAATACCAAGAGCAAAAAGCAATCAGAAACGACAGCTAATCCCATCGTGTATTGGTTTAATGTCTATACAGTATAAATAGCAGTCCACAAAGTTGTACCATTTAAAATGTGGCCTGTTACTTACATTTGAGCCAGTCATGCATAAAGTGTGAGTAAGGGTGACCTTATTTCAATCAGGAGGCTCATACTTATAGCAGATGGATCTACTGCTGAAAGATTAATTCTCTGTGAGTTGTAATATCCCAGATCCAAATTGTGACACAAACTTTAACCTAAATCACTCATGCATGAAATGTAGGTCAAAGTGAAATAATTTTTTACGAAGCTTCCTGGCTATACATGACACATCTACAGATACAGACATTATATAATTCCTCTGAGAGTTTCCAAGATCTGGATACTAAAAAAAGAGGCTAAATTTTTAACTTAACAGACAAAAATATTATTCATCTACGAGACAAAGCACCCGAGATTTGGGCTCTTATAAAAACTTTAATCTGGGTCACTCTTGCCTGAAATGTAGGTCAAATGCATCAATTCTATGTATCAACCTCGAATACTATTCAAACCTTGACCATTTATAACTTATTCTTAAGTTTGAAATGACGGACAGACGAACGAACGGACGAACGAGTCAAACGCTATATCCCTTCCACACCTTTGTTCTGCCAGGGGATAAAAATGCAGACGACATTAGAAAAACAAGAACGAAAATAAACAAAACAAAAGAAGATCTTGACGGTGTTAAGGCCCCATGTGTGACCTCTCGAACAATCAGGTATAAGTAACAACATTATAATCCCCTTCCTCACGATTAAGTACGAGTTTACGAGTACTAAATCCCGAAGGAGGGGATTATCATGTTCTTATATATTAAGAAATATGACAAAGTGACGAGACTTTCAATGTATTTATTCTTTAATTAGTACTTGATTGGTAAAATCAACGTTTAACCATGCATTAATTAATTTGATCTATTGATCTGAAGTGACCATTTGTCCTGGTCACATGAAGTTTATAGGTATGCATGCATACATGGATTTTAAAAGTATATGCTGCAAAAAAGTTAAATGTAATATAAAATAGACAGAATAAGTATTTTTGTGTGAATTGATTACTTGATTTACAATATTTGGATGGTGGTGATATGCAGTTGTAATTTTGAGCTACATTGTTTCAATATATTTGGAGAATAATTATATCGGAAATATTTTAGATTTCAAGAGATTTTGAAGCTGGGATACTTTAATACATTTTTATTTTCAACATTATGAAAAGGAAATTTTCAGTAAGTTTGCTCCATAAAGGTTTTTTTTTAGAAGATATTTGTGAATGGGTAATAGCAAAAGTATGGATTGTTTAAATTAATTTGAAGGCTATAAACCTGGTTTATTGTGTAAGATTATAGGCTGTCTACAAATAGTTTGAGTTTTGCCTCTAGGCATTGGCCAGGTGTTATAATTAGTACATTGTGTAATGCATGAAGGTATACAATAGATAATCCTTTAGTAAGAACATGAAAACAGGGGGTTCTTCATGAATAAGAGACATGGATTTCTCGTATTTCATTGGTCGAGATCACTTTGTCATTTTCTTATGAAATATAAAGCACAGCAGAAATTTTAAAGTAATCATTTCATAACAAAGGCCAAAGAAATGATAGCATGCAAGTTATCCTTAGTGATAAGTTTTTTGACGCTATACTACTAGAGTAAGAAAGGCATAGAAAGTTCAAGACATCAGCTTCCTTCATAACGTACACGCTGTAACTCTATAAACGCCCACGATTACAATGTATACAATTGTCATAAATATGTATTTTTAAGTCTTTTGTTGTCACATGTCTTTTCAGGTAGATTGATATCGACTGAACATTGCCACACTCACACATCTTGCCGAGGAAAAAAATTACAACATTTCGGCAGCTATTGACCCTTTTTTTTCTAAATATTAGATTATCCCTGACTATACGAAGCCTATAAGGGGTTTCAGTTGCCTTCAGTATATAGTTTATACGTTATATTCTTTGTCGGAATTGTAGGGAAAAAAAGATATTGACGCAAATCGTCTAAAGTGGTGTCTAATACGTTTACTTTCCGGCCAGGAATAAAAATAAAGTAATACACTTCTACGTTTTCTGACATATTAGCAGTCGAACATGGCTGTAAATAACCTTTTGTGTCCATTAAGATATTTCATAACAATATATATAAACTTTATTTCCAAATCAGGAGCCCACAGGGAGCAATGAGAGTAACATATACAAGAGAAGAACATGATTTACAGAGACATAAATACATAATAAGATAGAAGCTCGTTGTTTTTAGCTATAATAAGATAGAACCTTGTTGTTTTAGCTATATAGATCAGAGTTGAACATAAGGACATAATAAAAACAATTCGTAGTCATTTTTTTCCAATGTGAATTTAGCAGTGGCTGACATAACCTCATGATCTTCATCACTAAGAAAAATATTAATTTTGATCGAGTTGAAAGTGTTAGAAAATTCGTATATTTTATTCCAACAATATAAAATAAAACAGATCTTTTATCCTTGAATTTCGGACAAATACACAAAAATGAGTTTCACCTTCAATTTGATCTGTACAGCATGTACTTGGAAAGATGCACTGTTACAGCCTCATGGTGACTTCAAGATGAAGAACAACACTAAAAGCGTTGTTCCTTTGCTTGTGTATTATCATGTATTTGTAGAGACTTTGTCTCATGTGCATTTACTCCATATCCTTTCTTTCACCACTGAGAACCATAGCCGATTTTTTATATTTCATTTTTTGCTAGGGTAGAATGCTTGCATCTCTAATTACAGTTATTGGATTTTATCAAAAACCTTCAAAAATTGTCAAAATCTGTCGAAATTCATGTAATCAAACTTCGTTTGCTTAATCTTTTATCTAAAAGTATGAAAATATATTTGAATTGAATTTGTTATGATATACTAGTACTGTTTATAGCATATTTAGAATTTAATGTATTCACAAAGTAAAAGAATAAATAGAAAGTGGTCATATTTTTTTAGTATGTTTGTTAAAACCGAAGGATCAAGCTTTGGAAAAAGGATGGTTCAAATAAAGCTCCACAAAAGGGGAATTCAGACGATTTTCGTGGTTCGTTTTGTTTTGTTTTTGTTTTTTGTTTGTTTTTGTTGTTGTTGTTGTTGTTTATTAAATTTTATTTTTTTTTTTGTATTTTTTTTTGGGGGGGGGGGGGGGGAGTTAGTATTTGGCTATAGATGAACGGAATTAAAACAGTTCCAAAAAGGTAGTTTCAACCATCGGAAACCCTCCTCTCCTGATCCGACAATGAGATACTGATATATATGAAGTAAATCGTAAATTGGCTTCTAATTCTTTTTTCTTAATTTCGAAGTAATAGGCTCCTTACTTTAAGGTAGCAACTACTGAATACACATTATATAAGTAAATTTTCAAAAAAGAGAGATAATTTTTATAAGAAAAAGTGCACCGTCTGTTTATAAAACTTGACTGTATTGAAGACTTCATTAACCTGCGGTTCTGCTATTGAACATTCGCTTTATTTCATCTCTAAGATTTTGTAATTACTTTTCTGCATAGAAGCATAAAATTTTACTCCTTGGGCTCGCCATTGCTTTCTACATGTATTTTTATTAGTGGTCTGTCCAACTTTAGTTGTCTCCTTTTCTTATTTTTTGTAGATTCATACAGCATTAAATTTATTGGATGGTCGATATATTGCACCACGTCAATCAAGATAAAACGCACGTGACACGGTATTACAGACGACCTGGTGTTAAAGTACAAACGTATACATTTAAACCCCCCTGCAGACGTTCTCGGAGTAACATTGTGTACGTGGTGAAGGAAGGTCATCTCTTGAACTTTTGATACCGTTTATACACTAGTTGTAAGTTACGAGAATTATCTAATCGTGTAAGAAACATAATCCCTGCCACGTCATGAGAGAATCTATTTTGCAAGTATATTTTTTAAATTATACAATGCATCAGCCCCGTTCTTTATATTGGCTCGGAAGCCGACAGATTGTAAGCAATTTGGATCAAATTTACTAGTTGATATTGATGTTATCGTATCCATCGAAGTTAAAGCTGATTTGTGTCTCTTCAGTGCAGACCTAGCCCATATGTAAAAACTGACATTACTCCAAGGCTTGATAAAGTTGTTCTTAACTTGAACACATTTTTGTTTGATGAATAATAGTCAACTCGGTGGTTTTGCGATTGGGAGCAAAAAAAGGTAACGACTATGTCGACAGAAGAAAGCAAATACTAGTGGTCATCCAAGCATGTAAGCTGTGCAAAATTACGGCGAGAAAAACATGCACTCAGCACCGGAAAAACCTTTCTTTTTGGAACCTTACAATATCTATTTTTTTTGTAAATTTTGTTGAAACTAAGGAGTATCTCCCTCATGCAAAGCTCTGTCCTTTGCTGATTTTGGCTTTCTATTTAGATCATATTTGGCAATTTGTTCTCTATCAGTTTTGAAACATATTTGGATTTATGGTCTTCCAAACATTTAGATTTTATCTGCACTGAAGAGACATAAGTTGTCGAAATGCGCATATGCAGAAACAAAATTCACAGTAACTTCGGTATTGAGTTATTTATTTACAACTTTTTTTACAAGATTAACGTGAAATAAAGTATCCAATATCAGTATCAGAGATAGATAAATTCCTGAAAACTAAGTGTTACATTGTTAGAAATGAGAGTAAAGTGAAGCCACTGTCATGATTTTTACACGTTGTTAGTTTCTCTTTTTTGTTAATTCCTGCAGGGACAAACAAGAAAAAAAATTTCAGTGGATTCCTGTAACATACGTAATAGGAATACTCCGCACCAGCACTATTTTAATTTCGGAAATGAGTTTTTGAAAGAAACATAAAAACACCTAGAAAGGAATAAAATTACGTTATGGCAATGCATCAACACTTCAACATTGCTGCAACTCAAAATGACTTAAAAATGACACACTTATGTTTCGAGCTGTGGCTTACAGCTAAAATTCTTCGTTGTTTGTTTGTTTGTTTGTTTTTTTTTTTGTTTTTTTTCTATTTCCTTGTTTTTATTGTTTCTGTTGTTCTGTAAATGTGACATTCTAAAAATTTGCTTCCAATATTATTTAATCTCACCCGCGAAGTAAAAAGAACTGTCCCATAAGTAGCCCTACATGTTAGGCAGTTTATTTTTATTGTTCTAAATCGGTGAAGATGTCATTTATTGAAAAATTTATAGATTAAGTCAAATAGGTTAAACAAAATTAAAAAAAAAAATTTCAAGGCTATCACAAATATACGCCAAACTTCATACTATTCTATTTATTCTATATGTAATATATATAGCACCGCTTTTAGAAATTAAAATATTTATCGCACGAAAAACGCGTTAGCGTTTTGAGTGCAATAAATATTTTAATGAGTAGGGCGGTGCTATATATGATTTGTAATATGACCAATGAAAAACGTTTTACCGACAGTGCTGATTATTTTTTACATGAATGACAGCTAGGTAGCAACAACGTGCAATTAGCACGTGATTTAGGACGTGTACACCTGATCAGTATCGATGGATTGGTATTATATGGTAACCAGTGTTTCATTTTATTCCAATTACACGTACATATTTCGCTATTTTTTAGTTGTTATAGTTTAAGAAATGGTAGAAGCTGTAAAATAAGAATTTGAAGAAATATAGTATTTTTCGATTCGGTAGGTCAAAAAGCCGGGTGCAGAGAACTGATCCCCTTTTTTCCCCTTTAATGAAAAAAAAAACACTTGAAAGTTTCATGCAATATTTAGCCAGAAATTGACAAAATTCATTGGACCAGCTTTTTCTGGAATTCCGCTGAAATCCCATCCAGTTATGAAGGATAGATCGGCAGATGCTTTGGCATCAGTTGTTAGATAAAAGGCATTTTTTATTTAGCGTTTACAGGGAAGAATGTGGGTCCAAAAATTATTCTAGAAATATTTGAACTTGCCATTAATTGAGTGAATATTGTATAATAAACTACAATACTGCGATTTGTATGGCACTTACGCTGATTTAAATACGGTACATTTACCGGAAAGTGTGTGTGTGTGTGTGGGGGGGGGGGGGGGTAAATCTGTCGTATTATTTGAATAGTATCAAAGCACAGTCGTTACTTTGCTTTCAGAATTTCTTGTTACAATAGTGGTATATTGACATAATTCTGTTTTTTTTTCGAAGTCACTTCTCGTTGAATGTAATTCGTGAAAAGGGGCGGAGCTTCAAATGTGCATTATTTAAATTTGCATAATATTAATGCACTGTTGGTAACTCCTCCAACTGCCATAAGGTTCAATGTGTTTTGTGGAGCGAGATTTTGATATAGTGCAATATCATGAAAGGCCGTCCGATAATGCACTGTTTAAGCATTGCCCTTCATTTTATAAGTATTAAACAATGCTAAGATCAAAGGAATCATATTACAAATATAGATTATTACATGGCTTTTTTAATATCACTTTCTATTTCAGCCCTATGTGTCCTTATATCAGGCCTAAAGGTCTGATACGAAATAAGTCCTTATATGAGGCCTAGAGGTCTGATACGAAATAACTCATGTAATAAAAATGAAAGAATATGGAGTAAATGCACATAAGACAAAGTCTCTATAAATACATTGTAAGACAAGCAATGGATCAACGCTTTTATTGTTGTTCTTCATCTAGAAGTCACCATGAGGCCTTCGAAAAATATTGTATTTTTAAATTTTTCACTACATTCTTTACGCGAGGGCTAGTACAAATTATACAGACTTTCTCATTAGACATAGTTATCTCCGTGACCGCCTTATTAATCAAGGCTTCAAAAGATTCTTTCTTAAACGATCATTAAAAAAGTATTTTAATAGATATCCGCCCATTGTTGAAAAATTTGAAGTTTCGGTCCGAACTATGATTCAAGATTTTTTTTTACTTAGTACTGGGGTGATCATTTCTTTTTAACTGTCTTCGACCTTTCAGTAGCAATTGTTGTTGAGTTGCTACCGGACACTACCATAATGGAAGGGGAGGGTTGGCATCCCATAAAACGAGTTTAACCAACTATTTCTTTCGAAATGCATCTACCAAGTCAAGACTATGGCGGTGGACAATTTTTCCGGTGGCTTTCATGTGATTTGTCTCATGGACTGTGACGCTTGACAACTCAGTTCGGTAATTTTGTTATTACTCCCATTTGATTCTGAGATAAAAATTTGGCCAATTTCATAACAAAATTGGCCTAAACCTCAGCCTATGATTTGATACGATTGAGCTAATTAAGCGAAAACTTTGTGATGGAAAACTTGGAAGAAAGAACAAGCAAATCTGCTTCTTCTTTTAGTGTATTATTTTGATGGAAATTCCCTTTTTTTTTGATAATCTTCATTTTGACTTCCCTAAAATGACGCTACGATTAAGAATTTCACGTTTTTAAAATATAGTATGTCCGAATATTGTCTTGCTACGCCCAAAAGAGTGAAATAATATGTCTTTTTTCACGCGAGTAAAATGTATTATTTAAGAAATCTTGGAGACAAAATATTTTTGAACAAGTATGTTATACGCATGTGCCACGAAATTATATTATTATTTGAACACGGATTCTTAAGATAGGGAAGATAGAAAACCATATCAGATTCTGCAGTATTGTGATTGTGATTGGTCTATTACTCTTGTCATTTTTGTCTGTTTGTTTGCTGTATTAACACCTTGACACGTAAAAAACAGTCCCGAAATCAGTCTTATATATGCGGAGGTTTGCATACTTAAGTACCTTTTATCACTTTAGTGCGGGTAACGCAGTCATTAATTAATGAATGTTATTGACTTAATCAATAATATGATATAGTTTGTTTTTTTAATGTCTAAAGGGCATCAAAATATATGCCAAATTTGATTTTTAATCTTAATTTATGTAAAATAACATTTATTAAAAAAAAACCAGAGGCTCCCAGGAGTCTGTGTCGCTCACCTGGCTTTCAGTTGCCTTAATCAAGGAAACATTGTAAGTTATACAGTTAATCTTCAGTTTCTCAAACTTTTGTAGCTCGAACACCTCCAATATCTTTTAAAGTCTGATCATGTTTTACTATATTCCTTTGTTGGGCTTTTTTTTTGACAAAAAACGTTCTTGCTAAGGACCACTTTCGACACCAGTTTTGAAGTCGAGACTTCATTTTGTAAATGGCAGTCAACAAACAATTTTTAACATCAGTTTTGAAGTTGCGACATCAATATCTATTTGGAAACCAAATGTCATTGAAATCGGACAATGTTGAATTTTCCCGCCTTTTTTTAGTGGCCATTTTGAAAATGGCAGTCAACGAACAATTTTGAACACCAGTTTTGAAGTCTCAACATCAATTTCTAATTGGAAACCAAATTTCATTAAAATCGGACAATGTTGAATTTTCCCGCCTTTTTAGGCGGCCATTTTAAAAATGGCGGTCAACGAACAATTTTTAACATCAGTTTTGAAGCTGCGACATCAAGACCTATTTGGAAACCTAAAGTCATTGAAATCGGACAATGTTGAATTTTCCCGCCTTTTTGAAAATGGCGGTCAACGAACAATTTTCAACACCGGTTTTGAAGTCGCAACATCAATATCTATTTGGAAACCAAATTTCATTGAAATCGGACAATGTTGAATTTTCCCGCCTTTTTTTTGTGGCAGCCATTTTGAAAATGGCGGTCAAGGAACAATTTTCAACATCAGTTTTGAAGTGGCCACAGCATGGCAAACATTTCATCAGTTTACACTTGACCTTCATCTTCTATAGTTTTAGAAATAAAAGAGGAAAAATACGAAAATTTAACAAATTCGGTGAAAAACAAGGGTTTATGGATTTTCTTCAAAATTTCGAGGTGGGTAGACCTTGATATGCTGAACATTTTTGCAATTTACACTTGACCTTTATCTGTTATACTTTTTGAAATAAAAAAACAAAAAATGCAAAATTTTTGAAAATTTAACGGAAAAAGGGCTATAACTCCGAGATGGGTTTTCAGATTTTCTTCAAATTTGCAGGGCAGATAGATCTTGCCATGCTAATCATTTTTACAATGTCAGATTTTTGATATCTGTAACGCTTTTCGAGTTATTGTCCAAAAACTGCAATTTACCCCTATGTTCTATTTTTAGCAACGGTGGCCATTTTGTTTGACCTACCGCCTAATGGAACACAATTTTGAGAAGCCATACTCTGGTGATGATTCAGGCCAAGTTTGGTTACATTTGGCCCAGTGGTTTCAGGGGAGAAGATTTTTGAAATTGTTAACAGACGGACGACGGACGCATAGTGATGGCAAAAACTAACATGGCCTTTTAGGCCAGGTGAGCTAAAAATGATCATGAATAATAATAATAAAGAACAAGAGATAAGATTAAAACGCCCTGAACAAAGAAGGTATCGTTGTATAGCGACAGCATAATTTCTACTGCAATTTGGTCCCCATTTTTCTGCTTGTCCATGATTTCAAACGATGCTTTTGTGTAAATAAATGGTATATAATTAACGTCTTGTGTTACCTGTAAATGCATTTTTACACCAATTACTTAGTACCAACTAATCGTTCACTTTGTCTCAAAGAGACATCATTGTCTCTTTGACACATTCCTCCTGTCCCTTCTTTTTTCTGTCCAGTTTTTGTACAACTCTCTGTAATTTGATTTCAAAGTGTATTTTTTCAAAATGTCCATCATCCTGTTGTTTAACTGCATTAGAATGTCATTTTGTTATGATTTCTGATGTTTTTTCATGGATTTGTGCCGTTTTGCTTATGAAAAGAAATTTTATTTGGGTTTCAATCAATTATAGAACCGTATGAATGTGATAACAGTGTGAGAAATACATCGCTTTTGTTTTATCATATTTGTACTATGATGTCATTAAATGTAATCAGATATCCTGCATTGATTCAGCTTTTTCATAATCTAGGGTCAAATTCCTGAAAGAACCCCACCTGAATTATTACAAACTCAAGTTTACATTGACTATAGGATCATAGTATAAATGAGTTATAACAAATCGGGCATACGAACTCAAGTGTTATAACTACTTATTATTCAATAAAGACATACAGCGAATGAACGGTACAAGAAAAGAAAAAAACTAAAACTAGCATGAATAGGATTCAGAAACAATTAAGAAGATGTTATGTAAATGTGTCTCCTAGGTAATGCATTCAAACAATGTTCAATATTTGCTGTTAAGGATGGTCACTCCTCAGGTTTTTAGCTCACCTGGCCTAAAAGGCCATGTGAGCTATTGCTATCACTTGGCGTCCGTCGGCGTCCGTCGTCCGTCCGTCCGTCGTAAACTTTTTCAAAAATCTTCTCCTCTGAAACCGCTGGGCCAATTTTAATCAAACTTTACCTGAATCATCACCAGGGTATGTAGATTCAAAATTGTGTTTGATTAGTCCGAGGACCAAACAACATGGCTGCCGTTACTAAAAATAGCACATAGGGGTAATTTGCTGTTTTTGGCAAATAACTCAAAAACCATTAAAGATATCAAAAATCTGACAGAAGAAAAGTAATCAGCATGACAAGATCTACCTGCCCCGCAATTTTGAAGAAAATCCGAAAACCTGTCTTAAGAGTTATTGCCCTTTTTCCGTGAAAATTGCAAAATTTTGATATTCTTTATTTTTTTTATCAAACTATAACAGATAGAGGTCAACTTTAAAATGCGAATATATTCAGCATATCAAGATCTACCAACCTTAAAATTTTGAAGAAAATCTAACTACCCATATTGGAGTTTTTGCCCTTTATTGGTCAAATTTAAGAAATTTGATACTTTTTGTCATCAATTTAAAAAATCTTCTCCTCTTAAGCCACTGGGCCAATTGTTACCAAACTTGACATGAATCATCACCAGGGTAAACAGTTTCAAAATTATGTTCGATTAGTCCGAAAACCAAGCAACATGGCTGCTGTTACTAAAAATAGAACAAAGGGGTAAATTGCATTTTTTTGCAAATAACTCGAAACCGTTACAGATATCAAAATTCTGATAGGAGTGAAAATAATCAGCATGTCAAGATCTACCCAGCCTGCAATTTTAAAGAAAATCCATAGACTAGTGTTGGAGTTATTGCCCTTTTACCGTAAAATTTTCTAAATTTTAATATATTTTATTTTTTATTTCAAAAAGTGTAACAGATAGAGGTCAAGTGTAGATTGAAAAAAAAGGTTCAGCATATCAACATCTACCAACCATGAAATTTTGAACAAAATCCAAAAATCTTTGTAGGAGTTGTTGCCCTTTTTCATGGAATTTTCAAATTTTCATATTTTGTCGTCTTTTATTACCATAACTTGAGAAGATAAATGTTAAGTGTAAATTGATAAAATGTTTGTCATGCTGTGGCAACTTCAAAACTGGTGTATAAATTTGTTCGTTGACCGCCATTTTCAAAATGGCCGCCAAAAAAGGCGGGAAAATTCAACATTATCCAATTTCAATGAAATTTGGTTTCCAAGTGGATATTGATGTTGCAACCTCAAAACAGATACTGAAAATTGTTTGTTGACCGCCATTTTCAAAATGGCTGCCAAAAAAGGCGGGAAAATTCAACATTGTCCAATTTCAATAGAATATGGTTTCTAAATAGGTTTTGATGTCAGGAATTCAAACCAATCTTAAAAATTGTTCGTTTACAGCCATTTTAAAATGGCCGCCAAAAAAGGCGGGAAAATTCAACATGGTCTGATTTCAATGAAATTTGGTGTCCAAGATGATATTGATGTCGCGACTTCAAAAGTCGTGTTGAAAATTGTTTGTTGACTGCCATTTTCAAAATGGCCACCAAAAAGGCGGGAAAATTCAACATTTTCCTATTTCAGTGAAATTTGGCTTCCAAATAAATATTTTGATGTGGTAACTTATAAATATGGTTTTTAAAATTGTTGTTGACAGCCATTTACAAAATTATGTCTCAACTTCGAAACTGGTGTTGAAAGTGGTTATAAGCAAGTACATTTTTGTCAGAAAAGCGCAACAAAGAAATATAGTAAAACAAGATCGGACTTTAAATACAGTTCAAGATATTGGTGGTGTTTGAGCTAACAAAGTTTGAGAGACTTAAGTTCAACTGTATAACTTAAAATGTTAGCTTCATTGTGGCAACTGAAAGCCAGGTGAGCGATACAGGCTCCTGGGAGCCTCTAGTTGAAACTGTCTCTGACTTTCGGAATTCTCTTATTTTATCCATCATGATGCATTAGAAAATTCTGCACACTGACTCCCAATTTTCTCTGCAAAATATGATAGAATACTTCTTCAATAAACTTCAGACAAAATTTGATGAAATTTTTGATATACCTTCATCGCATTTCAGAGGTTGATTACCTTAATGCAAAGTGAATGTAAAGTGTAGAGAAGTTCGGTTTCCTGCCAAAATTTAAGACATTAAATCTCAAAAACGGGCACACTGACCTATCAATATTTTTTGTTTAAAATGATGTATGATCCATATTCTAATAAAAAAGAATAATAATTTTAAATCCTTCATATAATAAACTTGATGAGGGACCATCCTTAAAATGTTCATTGTAGAAATAAAATTAGAGTATACAAAGTCACTTGCTTAGTTGCATTATCTATTTACGCCAAGAGTTCACTATGCGGCATGAGCAAACGCAAGCGCATTGTTAAAGACCTCTTGGTGAGTTCAAGATGAAAAACAACAATAAAAGAGTTGTTCCGTTGCTTGGTTCTTTAATGCATTTATAGAGACTTTAATATGTATCATGTGCATTTACTCAATATCCATTTATTGTTAATTACTAGTATCTTAAAAATGCATTTTTTCGAAATAAGATTGTAACATACCTTTAGAGTTTTATTATACATGTTATTTGATAACTTTCATAACACGTATTAATTCAAATTCATTAGGAACCTGAAAAAAAAACTTAATCCATGTTAAGGTGGTACGGGTTCTAAAAACTGTAGATAGAATTTTCTGATATTTTCATGACTTACATTTCGTGATTAGAGCAACAAAAAATGAAATGAGAATTAGGGGTTACAGGCCATATAAGCGTGAAATCTAGCATGTACAGATCAGTTATTTTGCTTGACCCCATAGGGAAATAGAATTTTAATTTATCTTAGTTACTGTAGACAAAATTGTAAATTAGTAGCTAACATGTGGATGTGTGAGGTCAAGAACTTATTTTTGAAATAATTGCGTATAATTCATTTTTTCCAATTATTGCTTAGCAGATTATCTCCCCTTCTAAGAACGGGTGTTTGCTGCAAAGGTTTAATATTCCACGTAAATGTATTTACATGGATACTCAATATAAGTGGCATAATGAATTAAAATTAACTATTGCGAGATATCAAAAATGATTTTACAGACATTCCAAAAGTGAAGTCCTTTTTTGCGCAAGAATGTTGATCAGTTTTAAACCCTTACTACTTCGACAACATTAATCATGGCAAAAACGAGATTAAACGATACAAAAAAAAACAAAGAAAACAAAAAAAAAATATCAAAGACATACAATTAAAGACTTTAGAACGGACGATGTAAACACTGTAGAAATAACGAGAATACAACAAGATGCTTCAGAAACGTACGAATGTCTTGTTCCTTATACAGCACCGCCACATTTTCAGCGAGTCAATTCAAGTAAAGTTAAATCTGGTAAGTAAAATCTTTGAAGACAGGTTGACAGAATTTGAAAGAGGTAAAAAAAATCAAAACTTTTGAATAGACTAATCTTTTCTTCTAAAAATGCAAGGAAATTTGTGCGATTGTCGTTGCTCCTATAAATCACACATTATTATATAAATAAAATGGAATAACTATAGTCAGTCAAATAAAATGCTTAGATTCACATTGATGATCAAAGCTTTGTCCCTAGCTGAATTTTGGCTTTTCTATTTAGACCCTTTTGATTATTTGTTCTCTAACAGCTTTAACATGATTTTTAGTTAATTGACTTCCAAATATTTGGTTTTATCTGCACTGATGAGACATAAATTGTCGAAATGCGCATATGCAGTAAATAAATTAACAGTAACTTCGGTATTTTGTTATTTATTACCACTGGGTCGATGCCTCTGCTGGTAGACTCTCAGTCCCCGAGGATATTCACTAACCCAGTAGTCAGTACTTCGGTGCTGACCCGAAAACCGATTTTATTGAAACTTGCAATATCTAAATTTTACAAAATTTTGTTTAAAACTAAGGAGTATCTCCCTCATGCAAAGCTCTGTCCTTAGCTGAATTTTTGCTTTTCTATTTAGACCGCTTTGGTCATTTGTTCTTTAAACATCTTTTACATGATTTTTGGTTAATTGACTTCCAAATGTTTTGGTTTAATCTGCACTAATGAGACAAAAGTTGTCGAAATGCACATATGCCGTAAATAAATTAACATTAACTTCAGTATTTTGTTATTTATTACCACTGGGCCGAGGCCTCTGCTGGTGGACTGTTAGTCCCCGAGGCTTTTCACCAACCCAGAAGTCAGTACTTCGGTGCTGACCCAAAAACCGATTTTATTGAAACTTGCAATATCTTAATTTTGCAAAATTATGTTTAAAAAAAGGAGTATCCCCCTCATGCATAGCTTTGTCCTCAGCTGAATTTCGGCCTTTCTATTTAGACCCTTTTGGTTATTTGTTCTCTTGTCAGCTAAACACGTTTTTCGGTTAATGGACTTCCAAATGTTTTGGTTCAATCTGCACTAACGAGACATAAGTTGTCGAAATGCGCATATGCAGTAAATGAATTAACAGTAACTTCGGTATTTCTTATTTATTACCACTGCTAGTGGACTATTAGTCCCCGAGGACTATTTACCAACCCAGTAGTCAGTACTTCGGTGCTGACCCGAAAACCGATTTTATTGAAACT
Source organism: Modiolus philippinarum (assembly GCA_002080025.1). Lineage (NCBI taxonomy): Eukaryota > Metazoa > Mollusca > Bivalvia > Mytilida > Modiolidae > Modiolus > Modiolus philippinarum. The sequence continues at coordinate 28,489 of MJUU01020602.1, forward strand.
TGCAATATCTAAATTTTACAAAATTTTGTTTAAAACTAAGGAGTATCTCCCTCATGCAAAGCTCTGTCCTTAGCTGAATTTTTGCTTTTCTATTTTGACCGTTTTGGTCATTTGTTCTTTAAACAGCTTTTACATGATTTTTAGTTAATTGACTTCCAAATGTTTTGGTTTAATCTGCACTAATGAGACATAAGTTGTCGAAATGCACATATGCCGTAAATAAATTAACAGTAACTTCAGTATTTTGTTATTTATTACCACTGGGCCGATGCCTCTGCTGGTGGACTGTTCGTCCCCGAGGCTTTTCACCAACCAAATAGTCAGTACTTCGGTGCTGACCCAAAAACCGATTTTATTGAAACTTGCAATATCTTAATTTTGCAAAATGTTGTTTAAAAAAAGGAGTATCTCCCTCATGCATAGCTGTGTCCTCGGCTGAATTTCGGCCTTTCTATTTAGACCTTTTTGGTTATTTGTTCTCTTGTCAGCTTAAACACGTTTTTCGGTAAATGGACTTCCAAATGTTTTGGTTCAATCTGCACTAACGAGACATAAGTTGTCGAAAGTTGTCGAAATGCGCATATGCAGTAAATGAATTAACAGTAACTTCGGTATTTTTTTATTTATTACCTTGCTGGTGGACTATTAGTCCCCGAGGACTATTCACCAACGCAGTAGTCAGTACTTCGGTGCTGACCCGAAAACCGATTTTATTGAAACTTGCAATATCTAAAATTTACAAAATTTTGTTTAAAACTAAGGAGTATCTCCCTCATGCATAACACTTTCCTTAGCTGCATTTTGGCTTTTCTGTTTAGACCCTTTTGGTTATTTGTTTTCATATCAGCTTTTACACGTTTTTCGGTTAATGGTCTTCCAAATGTTTTGGTTTAATCTGCACTGATGAGACATAAGTTGTCGAAATGAGCATATGCAGTAAATAAATTTACAGTAACTTCGGTATTTTGTTATTTATTACCACTAGGCCGATGCCTCTGCTGGTGGACTGTTAGTCCCCGAGGGTAATCACCAAACCAGTCGTCAGTACTTCGGTGCTGACCCGAAAACCGATTTTATTGAAACTTGCAATATCTTAATTTTACATAAAATTTTGTTTAAAACTAAGGAGTATCTCCCTCATGCATAGCTCTGTCCTTAGCCGAATTATGGTTTTTCTATTTAGACCCTTTTGGTTATTTGTTATCTTACCAGCTTTTATACGTTTTTCGGTTAATGGATTTCCAAATGTTTTGGTTTAATCTGCACTGATGAGTTGTCGAAATACGCATATGCAGTAAATAAATTAACAGTAAGTTCGGCATTCTATTATTTAAAACATTTTTTTTTTTTATTTTAAGGGGGTACGAGTGTCAGAAATTTTGTAATAAGAATCAAAATTCTGACCTTTTGTTATGAAGAGCACTGTTAATGGAACAACTAGAAAAAAAATTGAAAATCCATGTAAGAATTCTTGAGATAGAAGACGTCAAAATTTTGGCGGGAAACAGTTCTCTCTAGAGTTTTCCTTCAATTTGTGTTAGATGTTTTCAGGCCTTTGAATATATGAAAATATAATTGATTAAATTTTGTAAACTGTCTATTTTATGCATCTTAAGTAACCTATGGCCTAGAATATATGAACAATATGCAAAAACAATTTTACTCTGAAATCTTACTCTCATACTCCCTTAACTTAAAACGAACAAAATAACATTCATCCCGGAGCAGAATCTGGTTCCAAGGTCGACATGATACGCGGAAGCATGGCTTTACTCGAATTTAACTTATGAGGAAGATAAACCGGTTGTACAATATGAAACATTTTCTAATGTCATACTTCTGAATCTTATATCAACAGGACTTTTACGTGAAAAAATTTCAGCATGTTATAATTTGTTTAGGCTTTTCATGTCACAACCAAATTTTACACAACAAAAAGAAAAGAAAAAATGGCAAACGAATTTTAACAACATGCGACTTTATGTATGTACCTTTCTTCGGTCTGCATTTTTACCTTTTTTTCGTTTGTTTCGATTTATTTCATACGAGACAAAGTAGTTTTTGCAAATATTTTATCCCGGGCCTCATGGAAGTTCAAAAACAAAGAAATCCCGTGTTAACATGACAATGAAGATTTTGTTGACATGGTTTACTTTATTCAAGAATAAAAATAAATCGGTCACTTAATAATTGAAGTGGTCTGATTCTTAGCTTTTGATACTGTAAGACTAAATTACAGAAGTCAAAAGTTTTAAATGGAAAACAAATTTTAGAAATTGCTCATTTTATTTCATATATATTAAAAGAAATTTCCCTATTTTTCATAATCTCAGTTTTGATTCTCTAAACGATGCTGCTACCGAACCGGACGTTCCGTTTTGGGCTATGACGCTACTGAACATGGAATTATCTTTTGTCCCGAATATTGCCTTGCCATGCTTACAAAAGGAAAATAATATCTCTCATTTACTTGTTAGAAAAATATATTCTAGAAAAATCATAGCTTTGCTAACTTCATAAAAAATAACAAAATACCGAAGTTACTGTGAACTTAGTTTTTGCATATACGCATTTCGGCAACTTATGTCTCTTCTTTGCAGATAGATAAACCGAAATATATGGAAAAGCTGATAAAAATCAATATGATCTAAAGAGAAAACCAAAATCAGCTAAGGACTGACCTATGCAAGAGGGAGATACCCCTAATTTTTTAATAAAATACTCCTAAATTTAGATATTGCAAATTTTAAAATACAATCGTTTTTTTTTTTTGGCCAGCACCGAAGTACTGGCTACTTGGTTGGTGAATACCATTGACGACTTACAGTCCACCTACAGTGGCATTGTCCCAGTGGTAATAAATAACAAAGTAACGACGTTATTGTGAATTTTGTTTCTGCGTATATGAATAAAGGGCTATGAGGCAAAGAAATATGTTTTTTCATGCATGTGCCAGTAAATTTCATTTTCATTCGAACACGACTTTTAATATAAGGAATACAGGAAAGTATATCAGAACCAAAAGCTATATTCTACATTGTTGTGATGTTGCCTGTTTCTCTTTTCTTTCCCTTTGTGGTCTTCAACTACTTTGAGATTCCACAAATGACACCTTCTCCGTAACAAAACTGTCATAAAGTTGCCCTTGATGAGGTTTGTATACATTGGTATTGTTTTATTGCTTTAGTAACGGTAACGATGTCATTTATTTGGTGAAAGATATTGACTTATTCAAATTTATGATATAATAACTTATAAAAAATGTCTCAAGGTCATCCAAATTGATGTCAAATATGATTAAATCCTAATTTATGTAAATCTAAATTTATTCAATAAAGCACAACGATTTACACGAAGTAGAACAAAAATGCGCAATAAATCGCACTGAAAACAGGTAATCCGTTGCCATTGATTTTTAGACTATCATAAATTTGGAGACATAAGACTTATCATAGACACGCCTTAACAACAATGATTAAGTAACGTAAATGATTTCTGTTTTCACGTTTTCTGAAGGGAAATACGTCTTTTCTTTCAAGAGAGAAGATTTTTCACAGCCAGTGATTAATTGAAATTCAATGATGACATAATTGGTGCCTTATTCCAACTTCACCATTGTGGCGCCATGAAAAAGGCGAGAATGCTGGATGACGTAATGCACAAGAGCAAATTTATTTCGGATCAGCAGAAAAAGGTGGTCATGTTTTTGTCCAAATTCTTCTTGAGAAACAGATTCAACCACCGTTTACCGTGTGAAATTACATTTCATTGTAGCTGTCTCACGTCATTGTTTTGTCTTTATTTTTCTCTGTCGTTTTTGTCATATCTTTGGACTTCGATTTTTGTAGTCATCGCCTGCCTTGTTCCTTCGGTATTCTACTGCCGTTGTTTCTGCACTCTTGATAGTAAAATTTTCAAAAATTTAGAACACTTGGAAAGCGTTTGGAATGTTTTACTGTCACTCCTGTATAAGCTATGGATAAATCTAAAAGATATGTCTTGTATACAATGTACCATACGGATACAGCTCCTTGGTTCTCTGGCGAAATTACTCAACGTTGACTTGCATTGCCAACTGGTTCGCTGTCTACAATTTCATACATGTTGTTAAAAAAAATGCCAGAAACTAATAATAAAAAATCCAGAAAAATTAGGACGTAACTTACAATCTTATGTAATAGAGGATATCGACATGATATTCTGCATGAATGCGTTAAACTGGTATTGGGGTCCAATGACTTGAATATTTTACATGCTTACAGGTCTCTCACTTATACGGCAGATGTCTACTGAAATAGGGCCTGTAAGTCTCGTACAACTTTTGAACTTCCGGGATCAAAAAAAGTACCCGGAAGTTACATTTTAAACAAAGATATATGACGTTGCAAACAAAATTTTGAACGTCATAATCCTCAGACGTCATGTTTTGGCGGGAAACGTTTTCGAATTGCATGTTTATCGTAGATTCTCGTAAGTCATATGACGAGACTTACAGACCCTACAGTGACTGAAATACGTGATAGATCTTTACCAAAACCTTCGGTGAGTGTTTTGATCAAATTTTCGAATTCTTCCTTTGTGTGACAGTGTTTTTTTTCAGCAGTCTAGGCTCCTTGAGTTGGCCTATAGAAATATCGGAGAGCACTCCATGACCCTTATTTTCAAAATTACGCTTTGTACTATTATTTCCTTTTTAAGATAGTGGTCTTGGAGTTTATATTCTACCTGTTTTGGGATTTATTTGTATCTTATTATAATTAACATTGTTTGAAAATATTGAATTTATTTGTACTCGCCATAATACAGGTGAAAAAATGCTCGCTAGACCTCGCATTTCAATATGTTTCAAAGGCTTGTACAACTTAACTGTATACTTCAGACAATATATATGTATTGTCTCTATACAAATGTTTTAAAAAAAAGACCTTTCAAACAAAATAGTGTTTAAAAGACAAGATCAATTTAAATAGTTGACTGCACGAATAGTACCCATTAGATACTTTTTTGAACGAAAATTTTTGACGTCACAAATATTACATTATTTTCTTTATGCAAATGTTTGGAAAAAAGTAAAACCCCTCTCGCAAAATAGTGTCTATAAGGAAAGTTCAATTTTGAAAATTGACTGCACGAATATCACCCGTTAGTTACTTTTTCAACAAAAATTAATGATGTCACAAAATTCTACTTAAACGTTTTAAAGAGCAGTTCTCTGTAAAGACAAAAAATTAAATTACGGTGCGGAACTTCATATCAAGGATTTTGCTGAATTTCATTTTATAGGTTGATATTGACCAATAAATAACAAAAACAGCACTTGATCATTATTCTTGACACCCGTTGCAATGGTAACTGTTCTAGCCATTTTTGACCATTATTGATACCACAGAAATAGGCCATTTGCAGACTTTTCTTTATCAAGGGTAATGAGGGAATTTTCTTTTTTAAACTATTTGTATACTTGATTTGAAGTCTGAATTGCAAATTCAAAAAGAGATCTTTAACTTACCATAGAAAATAAAAAGAAATTGATGCAAAAATGATGCCTAATTCATGCATTTTTTTCTCATTTTTGAATCGTTTATAGACTTAAAAGCCAGCACAGAAATTACCTTTCATGAGTATAATAACATAGACCAATGTTAGCTTGTTAAATATAAAAACATATCAGTGGGCAAATTCTAGGTGAATTATACATACAACCTTAAAGTTGGTTACCATGGCAATTTGTCAAAAATTGACATTTTTACACCAAAGCCTTTTACTATACAAATGATATAGATAGGATCAAATTTGAAACAACTGTTCAGCATATCTACTAAACAAGATCCTTTTAATGTTCTATGACCTGAAAATAATTCCAAGGTCAAAGGTCATGATATCAAGGTCATCCGAAAAATGAAGCCGATTTCAGAAAACAATGACCAAAATCATTTTTTTAAACGACCTTGACTGTGATGCATATGACCTTCAGGTGATTTCAAGGTCATAATCTGTTGAATTGATCCTTCTTCAGACAAATGATGCTCTTCATTTTTTTCTAGGCACTGACAAGTAGGACATTTAGGGTTCTACAATTTTAAACAAAAACCATCGTTTTTGGCAAGTTGCTATGGTAACAAATTTTAATATTGATTTTCTAATTCCTACTGTATTTGCCCACTGGTATTTTTAATATACATTGATCAATGAAGCATTGGTGAATGTCAAGATACCCGTGATAAGTATGCCCTATGCTGGCTTTTTATGATTATTCCTTAATCCATTCATTCGTTTATTCATTTTATTCATTATTCATTCATTATCATTTATTAACATTGGTGAAAAGTGACAAAATGCATAAATTTGGCGCATTTTTTTTTTTTTTTTTTTTTTTTTTTTGCAACAAAAAATTGTTAATATTTAGGTATTTTAAGTAGCCTTGTTCTGACATGTATTTATGTTATTTTTAAAACTTGATTGAAACTGGCTGATAAGGCTTTAAATTAAGCAGGCAAAAAAGTAAAATTGAAAATGTCCATATTTTTTTATATTAACAAACTTTAAGGTTTTTTTGGTTTAAGAGATGGTCTAAAACTGCAACATTGCTTATCATGGCAACGGTTGTCAAAAACAATGAACTTGTGTTATGTTTTATGATTTATTGGTTTATATCAACCTTAAAAGTAAAAATTAACCAAAGACAGGTCGTGCCAAATAATTTGGTAGTTACAGAGAATCGCTCTTAAAAAAAATCGTCAGAAATATTTTGGCTGCAACGTACCGGAATTGAATTTCTGTTTATCGTGATTACTTGGTATCACCCGAATAAGTTCACATGAAGAGTCTAACAAGCCTGCTTGGAAAAGTTATATGTCTCCTTGGCCATTTTTAGTGTACTTTGATTTTATTGATAAACACACCATTCACCACACATAGGTGGAGGGTTTGGATCCATGAAAACGAAATTAACCCTGCCGCAATTTTGGCACCGGTCCCAAGTAAGGAATATGTTGGTCATTGCTTTGTCCTTGTCTTCTTACAAAATTTTAGTTTCTTGATATTCGGGTTATTCGATGTGGTCTGTTTCCATTGATTTATTCACTTTTTACCTTTTGGGGCCATTTAGGGCTTGCTATATGTTGTGAGATTCCTCACTGTGACCGTACGGTGACCCCAAGATGCTTTGTTTTGAGTCGTTTTAAGCTGGAGATGGGATGATGTCTCCTCGACATTTAACCCATTTCCTTTCGATTTCACATTGTGCTTGAAGGCTGTCATGCTACACCTCTAAGGTATATTATTAGAAATATTCTTTGTAAAGAACATTGATTATATACAGAGGTGAAAACTTGAAACTAGCGGAGAACGCACATCCAAATATCCTAAATCAAAAGTCAAATTATCTCCCCTTCGTTATGTCGGGCAATAATATAATCCTTATGGGATATTTGCATATGGAGTCCCTTCTTTGTGTAAACGGGTTGCGTTTACAAGGACAGTTTACAGAAGGAATACATGGAGTCAAATTATATCCAGTTCATTGTGTCGCGCAATAATTATACTAAGTATTACTTCTCCAAAATATGCATTTAGAGACATTCAGTTGTGTAAAGTTTAATCTAAAGGTGGGGATTTGCCCTCAAATAAGTGGACAGACGGAATAAATGACCAACAGACAAGATGTTTTATATGATTTTTTTGTGCAGGGGTATCAAAAGCTTAAATTAAAAAAAAAATCAGAGATTATTGAATATTAGATAATAGTGTTGCACGCAGCTCTTTATAATATGAATGATAATGTGTTGATAAGGTGAGCTGCATAGGTAGAATATGTGATTCCGAATGCCAACAGTGATGAAAATCATCTTTTTAAACCTGTTAACATCGGAAAATCCAGCAAGGTCTACGGCTGGATTTGAACCCCTGCTTTGTTGTCATCTACGGCAACACCGCCTGAACTATGTCCAGCGCCCTAGAACACTAGACCACCTAGGCTATATAAAAATATAGCTTTCGGTAACCTAGTTATTCTTCCTCGTAGGAAATCTAGAGTTGTAACATAGTACACGATGAACATTTGATGGGTAGGAAAATAGATAGAAGAAGGATAAGGTTGCAACAGGTAAGATACATAAGGTATATAGATAATAGTGTTGCACGCAGCTCTTTATAATATGAAGGATAACGTGTTGATAAGGTGAGCTGCATAGGTAGAATATGTGATTCCGAATGCCAACAGTGATGAAAATCATCTTTTTAAACCTGTTAACATCGGAAAATCCAGCAAGGTCTACGGCTGGATTTGAACCCCTGCTTTGTTGTCATCTACGGCAACACCGCCTGCACTATGTCCAGCGCCCTAGACCACTAGACCACGTAGGCTATATAAAAATATAGCTTTCGGTAACCTAGTTATTCCTCCTCGTAGGAAATCTAGAGTTGTAACATAGTACACGATGAACATTTGATGGGTAGGAAAATAGATAGAAGAAAGTAAGGTTGCAACAGGTAAGATACATAAGGTATATAGATAATAGTGTTGCACGCAGCTCTTTATAATATGAATGATAATGTGTTGATAAGGTGAGGTGCATAGGTAGAATATGTGATTCCGAATGCCAACAGTGATGAAAATCATCTTTTTAAACCTGTTAACATCGGAAAATCCAGCAAGGTCTACGGCTGGATTTGAACCCCTGCTTTGTTGTCATCTACGGCAACACCGCCTGCACTATGTCCAGCGCCCTAGACCACTAGACCACGTAGGCTATATAAAAATATAGCTTTCGGTAACCTAGTTATTCCTCCTCGTAGGAAATCTAGAGTTGTAACATAGTACACGATGAACATTTTGTGGGTAGGAAAATAGATAGAAGAAGGATAAGGTTGCAACAGGTAAGATACATAAGGTATATAGATAATAGTGCTGCACGCAGCTCTTTATAATATGAATGATAATGTGTTGATAAGGTGAGCTGCATAGGTAGAATATGTGATTCCGAATGCCAACAGTGATGAATATTACACACCTTTTGATTTAAGAAAATAATAATTCTAGTAATCTGTGTTTGAGAGACCGCCGTTGTTATTATTTCGTCAATGATCAGAGAACATTTATTATTAACATTGACAATCATTTTAAAGGTTTAAATTCTTATTTAAACTATCGTTATGACATTGAATTATTTTATCATAAAAGTAGAATAAAATGACATAGTAATGACAAAAATATACAGATGCATCTTTTTAATAACTATTAATCTTTACAATCATTCTATAGGTTTAAATTGTAATTTAAACCATCTTTATGACATTGAATCATTTTATCATAAAAGTAGAATAAAATGACGTAGATATGACAAAAATATACAGATGCATCTCTTAATAACTATTAACCTTTACAATCATTTTACAGGTAAAAATTCTTGTTTAAACCAGCTTTATGACATTGAATCATTTTATCATAAAAGTAGGATAAAATGACGTAGTTATGAAAAAATATACAGAGGCGTCTTTTAATATACGAAAGGTAAGCTAGATCTGCTTTTGATACCCGGGTTCATTGCCAACAAAGACTCTGGGTGTATAATGAAAAAAAAAGTCTATTCTCATTTGCGAAATTACATACTTTGTAACCATGCATCTATCAGACATACCGAGGTGACTTGACAGTTTTAATCAGACAATTAGCAAACTAAATCATAATTTACTATCAATTTTCGTAATGAAGTGTGATTATCATCTTATACAACCACCTTTATGACATCGATTCACTTCTTTTTCAAAAAAAGGATAAGAAACACCTAAAAAAGGTTAGATTTTTACTTTAATACTATTTCATTGCAAAAAATAGCAAATGGATTTGACAACACCAACTTAGAAACTGTCCTCTCCTTACAGATACAATATATATACATATATAGCAACATGCACTACAATAATGTAAAGATATCAATTTAATAAATAGATGGAAATGTAAATAAAAATAGTAATAAAATAAGCAAACAACGGCAGTAGAATACCGAAGGAACAAAGGAGTGAAATTCACAAAAATCGAAGTCCAAAGACGGGGCAAAAACGAGAACACAGAAAACAATGACGCTAGAAATAAAAACAACGACGCCAGACAGACACAAAGCACAGAACCAGAAACCACAACATTCAGAACAAAGGCACTCACAGTGTAAACTCCAGTGAAACTGAGAGTGACATCAGGTGCTCCGGAAGGGTAAGCATGTACTGCTCTGTTAACAGCACCCGTCACACGGTAAGTGAGGCATATATATTTTTGAAAGATCTGTTAGGTAGCTGATTGGTTAATGTCTTTTGCTAACCCTGAGACAAAACAATTTAAATATCATGGTACGTGTTACTTCTCTAACCCTCCAACAGTACCAAGTTAAATTTTGAAAAGCTTTTGTAATCATCCAGTATTCAAACATAGACAAGGACAGATCGGTACCACAAACATGACTAACGAGGACAAAACTAAAATATAACAAGACAACACAAAAAACTTAAGCACTCACAGTGTGAACTCCCATAAAAATCGACAGCAACATCAGGTGGTCCGGAAGGGTAAGCATGTCCTGCTCTGTTAACAGCACCCGTCACACTGTGAGTGATTCAGTCCGGGAAAATGTCAAAGTCGACATTCAAATGCGGGAAGACGTGAATCCAGCCGAAAATGTCCACTCTCACTTGGGACATCGACACGTAATATCCCTCAACGACGCCACGGCGACGGCCACAGAATCTCACAAGGGATGAAATCAACAAAGGTTCCCGCTCTGTTAGAAAAATCACTGCACAAACCACACGCTCGACAGCAACGATTCAACCGTACACTCCACAGGCCGGAGAGGCAAGCACACCGCCGCCAAGAAAGGGAAAGCCCACAACGGGGAGGCCAAAACCACCACGCCCGTCATACAGCCCAGATCCCAAACATCCATCTTCGTCAACATACAACAAAAGATCCAGGTACGAAACTGAAGTAGTTGCCCGAGCCGTTTCCCATATCTCAAGCCCATTTGGATAGATCCGATGTAAACACTCCTTAAATCTAGGATTACCAAGAGAAAGTACATCGTCTATGTAGCGGAAGCTGAAATTAAAGGACTGGGCCAAATGTCCTTCCCTTCCCTGAATAAGCCCTTGTAAAAACTTGGCCTCGTACGAGTAAAGGAAAAGGTCAGCTAAAAGCGGCGCACAGTTTGTTCCCATAGGAATCCCTATTGTCTGTTGGAAAACACGACCCCCAAATTCGACAAAAATATTGTCGATCAAAAATTCTAACATTTTGATTACGTCAGTCTCAGTGTACTTCTTATTTGAATCAGTCTGGTTCTTAACAAAATATGTCTTGTCTTTCCCTATAACTAAATAGGTGTATCTGCGTTCTCCATTTTTTGTGCAGAAACATTGATGTATTAAATCTGCAATTACTGTTTTCAGTTTATTGTGTGGCAGGGTTGTATAAAGTATAGAAAAGTCAAAAGTTTGAATGCTATGGCAATGGGTAAGACTGGTTGGGGATAGCTGTTCAAGGAGATCTTTTGAATTTTTAAGAACCCACATTTGATTCACACCGCTTGTGGAGTAAGCTTTGTTACAGTCATTTTTCAGGCCATCTCTGACTGTGGTCAACAAAGTAGTGAGGAGCTGTGAAAGAGGTTTAGTGTTGCATCTGGAAGACCCAGCAGTGAATCTCTGTTTGTATTAATTCTTATGAAGATTAGGTACCCAGTAGATGTAAGGGAGTTGATTGTTGTCATCATTAGTTTTTATGCCAAATGATGCTAACACTGAAGTGTGATTTTTTACAATCTCATCCCTCGATATTGTAGTAGGGGTATAAGTAGGGTTTCCAGATGAACTGTCGATGCCCACCTCCTTCACAAGGCAGTCGAGATAGTGTTTCTTACACACAAACAGTATGTTGTTGAAAGCTTTGTCTGCAGGGACAATGACGTAATTTTCATGGAGGTTGGACAGAGTTCTTACTACAAGGGGATCTTCAAATATACTGGGGTTTCTGGATTTCATTGCTGTTTTTAGGCGCCGGATGCGATTTACAATTAATGACTTTATGGAGAAAAAGGAGAAATGTGAAAAAAGGAGAAATATGAAAAAAATATGAAAAAAAAGATAAAAAAAGAAAATGAAAATAAAAAAAAATATATGAAAAAAAATATGAAAAAAATAAAAAAAGAAAAGAAGAAGATAATTTAAATTCTATTGACCAGCCTGAAATCGTTTTGTTTGGTTTATAAAATTTCTGACATTTATAAAATGTTGAGACGTAACTGACGTGTAATATTACAGACAATGAACAGATAAGATCGAACAATATCCCGGTTTTTTTTCAGAGCTGAATATCCGATTGTCAGAAGGTAATGACATTGAAAGAAAATATAGCAGACATGAACGGATATCAACATATGCCATATTAGAGACAAATATATTATTTCGAAAAGATTATTTTATAAAAAAAAAAAAACCTGTGAAAATCAGTATGGATTTCACTGAGTACACTTAAATCTAATCTGTTAGTCCCTGAGGGTATTCACCAACCCAGTAGCCAGGACTTCGGTACTGGCCCGAAGACCAATTCTTTTAGAAAATTTGCAATATCTTAATTTGAGAAAAATTTGTTAAAACCTAAGGAGTATCTTCCTCTTGCATAGCTCTGCCCTTAGCTGATTAATGCTTTCCTATTTAGATCGTATTAGTTATTTGTTCTCGTTAAGCCTTTACTCATATTTCGGTTCATGGATTCCCAAATGTTTTTATTCGAACTGCCCTGATGAGACATAAGTTGCCGAAATGCGCATATGAAGAACCTGGATTCACAGTAACCTCGGTATTTTGTTATTTGTTAGTGTAAAAATGGTCAACTTCAGACTAATATTTACTGTAATTGAAGTTTTCTGCCGTTGTATGGCTGATGTATTGTTGTAGTGAGATATCGAAACCTGAAGCAGTTATTAAAACCAGAAACATGTGATAATAAAAGTTATTTCTGACAGCTTTGCGTGTACGATTTTTGTAGCAATTCTTGTCGAACGAATGGGAAAAATGACGTTATTATCCACAAGAAAACTGCAAAAATGAAAGGCACAAGACAACGTGAACAACGCTTTGATTTTGGGACAGCTGGATTAACAAAAGCCAACATTAGGACTAAACCAGTTAATGGGTTACCCAAACTTCCCTTTCTCTATTTCGTTTTCCTGTAATATAATTTATCGGCAATTTGTATGAATTTCCTTTGATCTACAGAGACTGATAATTCCAGTATCACCGAACTGGACATTATCACGAAATTATTAGTTCACTGTGAAGGCGTCACGTGCGGGTTGCTAAGCTGACGTCATGTTTTGTACCATTGTCGTGTTCCTACGCGTAAGACGTTGAATGAAGAATGCATTAAAATTATTGCAATAGACAATAAATTTACTTTGCTTAAATTTAAATTTAAGTTTAATTCAATTTATTTTAGAGTTCTGTTTATCAATTTGTAAATTACCGATTAAAGAAATTTAGGAAATTTTGTTTTTGATAGGACTTTATCACGGCGGAACGCATCAAGCTCGCCTTGGCAGCCTCACTTGATACTGGCCGTGATAAAGTCCGTATCAAAAACAAAATGTCCTATATTCCAAATAAAAATCAGAATAAAACACAACACAGGTAGGCAACCAACTATAATAAAAAGGCTGAGTTCAGAAAACGTTACTTGGATTGAATCGTCAAGGAGTGCTTGCAGGCATTTTCCGAGATAGATGAAGGGACCTAGGCTGCTGCTAAAACAATGCCGCGCTACTAATTAAATCAAACTCAAAACTTCCCGATATGTTTCGTACTTACTAAACTATGAATTTTCCTTTTTTGATATTGAACTTTCGTCAGCTATCGTTAAAATCTAAAATACCAGTAAACTATACTACTCAACAAAAGAAATGTCCACTCGCGTTTTTGTAGAATAAAATTAAAAATAAAAGCGTTATATTTGTTCTCTAAAATTTATTATAATCTTTAGCAATATTCAGTTCCAATTTTTACTCTTAAAAAGAACACTTCCGTTCAAAATTAAGAGAACACCCGGTTGGTAGAATCGAGACATAAATGAGCATGTGCAGAAAGTCGAAACAATATCTTTGTCAAACAAGAACAACATCGACCCATTGAATGATTACAAACAATTTGCCATTTTGAAATAATCGATACTTCAACGATTATTGAAATCGGGGCTTTCGCTTACTGAATAAGATCTGGCTGTTTTTATCACTAGGATTATTTGTTCCAGTGTGACCTTAGATTAAGTTAAAAGTGGATTTAATTTGTTTAGAAATATCATCACTGATTTATCCGAAATGCATCGAATACAAAACAATTCGGAAAACGGATGAAGTCATGACGTCAAACTGAAAAACTTCAAACTCCAGAATTGGACATTGAACTTACTTTTTATGACTTTTTTGTACTTTTGGATATGTATGCAATTATGTATTGATTTTATCAACAAATAATGAAATTCAATTCCCACCGCCATTGACCTAATGCTGAACTCCGCATTAATTTTTTTACCACTGTTTTCAAAAATGGCTTTCATTAGCAACGACTAAAGTTTGTCATAACAAATATGCAATGAACAAATAAAAATTGCTTTTTCCGCAAATTATACAACAATAATTTTAGTTCTATCACCACTGTAAGAAAATATATTGAGGATCATGGTAGGTGGACGTTTCTTTTGTTGATTAGTATATGTTATTTTAGTTGCATATTAACATCCGTAATTTGATCTCGGTAAACTAGATTTTTATTTAATAAAAGAAATTCACAGAGCGCTCTAGTTTACTCTTTGATGCATCAAGTGTCTTTTATATCTTTTTATCTCCATATTAAATAAATGACATCGTTTTTTTTTTGTTTTTTTTTTTTTTGGGGGGGGGGTTGTTTTTACGTTTTTACTATAGTTATTTTTTAGTGTATATGTCACATTTTTTCTACACAGCAATTGCAAGCATGGGCTGAACTGATGTTGTAAACCAAAAATTAACACTTTAAACAACAACTAGCAAACCAAAACAAAAATAATAAAAGATGAAAAGATCCTCATTTCAAAAAAAATAATTTTAAAAAAAATAACAAATTAACAAAAACAAAAAAACAAAAAACAAACAAGGGGTGACATAAGTAAAAACTGACATTACTTGCCGGGGACCTTAAAAAATTCATCTTTACTTAATCTCAGCAGAGAGAATTAAAAATATCCCACAAAGATTAATTATATTATTTTGTCCGATCCCAAAATGTCAGTGCCAAAGTTCTCTTTATTGACCCCGTAATTTAACTAACAAAAAAAGGGAAAAATCTAAACTAAGCACAAACAGTGTGAACTCTAAAAAAGTGACATCATTTGCTCCGGAAGGGTGAGCATGTCCTGCTCTGTATACAGTACCCATTACACTGTCAAATGGTCAATCCAGGGTAAAATCAGAGTTGGTGATGTAAAATCCAGGAAGACGTGGATCTAGCTGAAAATGTCAGTTTTAATTTGTGACACCGACATTTCATATCTATCTATGATGTTGTGGTGACTACCATATTATTTCTGAAATGACGAAAGTAACAACGGCTGAACATTTCCCCGACTCAGCAGTTTTTGTGACAGTGCTTTATCTCTTCCCATATAGTCACTCTACAATAACGAACTAATTGTAGAATATGCACTCCATATGCTAGGGAGGTGGGTGAGTATATTGCTGCTGAGAAAGAATGATAAATCGTATTTTAATGCTTCACAATAAATATTGTGTAAATAAATAGTTGTCCCAATCGTAAGGTTTAATCAGATTGAATTTTCAGTTCCAAAAGCATTAAATAACTTTGTTTAAAGGTTGGATACGGGCGTATCTTGCGCTCATAGCGTAGCTGTTTATCAGCGGCTCTAATTTCAAGATTTGAAATAAAAATATTCCAATTTCGAGAGTTAGAAAAGTACACATATTTCAAATTTGATCATATTGAAAAAAAGAAACATGTTTATTTGTCTTAAACAAAAAAGTCTCATTTCAAATTGATTTTGTAGGTACATGTACGTTTGTAACTGTTAAAAATGAAGCAAATCCACTTTGCTTTCAAAGTTAATCACATATGGATGTACCCTTAGATAAAATTACTGATTTAACTGCTTATTCTATCCTTCTGTAGCATGAAATACCAAAATTTACAGCGAAAGGGCAGGCAACCCAACTTAAATACATTGTCAAGCGAATACCGACGCGACAACAAGAAAAGGGTAATTCCAAAATCAAAAATCCAAAATCATGGCAATTCATATCCAACATGAACAGAGACAGCATGACAAAAACAAAACAACTATGAATACGAATGCAACAAACCTAAAGCACTAGCAATGTGAACCCTACAAACCCTTGAGGTATCATCAGGTGCTCCGGAATGGTAAGCATAATCTGTTCCATGCATGACATTACAATGACAAATCTGTATCACACACATCATCGACAAAGACAAAACTACAAAAAATGACAATGTGATATACAAGACAACACAGAAAACAAAAGCACTGACAGTTTCAACCCCTTTAAAAACAGGGAGTGTCATCAGGTGTTAACCTAACAATTTTACTTACGAAATTGAATTCTCATTTGATATTCATAAAATGACGACAATGAGAAGTTTCTTTTTTTTCTTGGTATCAGAACTACATAAAATTATTTTTAAAGTAATATAAAAAGCAGTTTGTGTTTCGTTGTACCGAGACACTCCTCAAACGAATTCACGCCAAACATTTACAACAGGGTTGCAGATTTCATAAGATGTTGATACTTTTAAGAAGTTTTATAATAAATATAAACATTTGATATCTAAATATGGCGTTACTCGAAAACAGCTTATGATTATGGACATTCCTAATCCTCGTTTTTACAGAAATGTTGTTAAAAATGCCAAAAACTGATTAAAGATCCAGAAAAGCTTGTAAAGCTGGAACGTAAGTTACATTCTATATCAACAAGATACTCTGCTTGCATCCGTTAAATTAGCTTTGAGATCTAGTGACCTGAAAATGTTACATACATATTGGCCTCTGACTGATACTGCCGATTTCTACTGAAATATATGATGATTCTTGACCAAACCCTTCGGGAAATTTTGAGTTTATGGAACCCTCTTTTAGCAGGGTGACCATCTTTATAGCTTCAAAGGGCAGGTGTGAGTTATTACCATCAGCCCTTAACTTTTACATTTTCTTCTTCTCCTCTGAAATCCCTGCAGCAAATTCAACCAAACTTTACAGGAATGATGTATGAAAGATCCTTTACAAAAATTACTCATTTCATTATGATCTGATAGAAACGGCCGCATGGAACATAGTTAAACAAGGGCCGAGCCATCATCTGCTTTGAAAACATCGAAAGAAATTTAACTTAACTGTATTGGAATGATGTATTGAAGGTGTTATTTTGGTCAGATCAGACAAAAATAATACCTACCAGCCTTGAACATAGTTTTACGTTGGACCCTTTGGAAAAATCATTTTTTCATCATCTGTTCTGAAAGTATGCGAAGACATTCTAACTAAAATGCATTGTAATGATGTATGGAAGGTCATTTACAAATATTACTCATTTCAACTTGAACTGACAAAAGACATGGGTGCTAATGGATAATAAATCTTCACATAAGACCTTTTAAAAAAAAAACATCATTTTTGATAATCAACATTTGCATGACATAGAAGCATTTTGTCAGGTGAGTGATACAGGCTCAGTCTCCGAGCCTCTAGTACAACGAGTTGCAAGTGGTCGGAGTATGTCTTTCAAGTTTCTTTCCGCTGAATGCATAACACAATAAAAGTACTTAAAGTTTCTGCAGTTGTTCTGTAATTAAAGTGTGATTCCAAACGGTGCAAGTAAATTACAATGCAACCGATTCATGTAAATTACACTTTCATTTTTTAAGTACTTTGAGAGTAAAATAATTGAGATCATTCCCCAGAGGTACATTTTTTAAAAGGAAGAATTTTCCAAAATATTCATCCAAATTTTAAAATTTATAATGAAGAAATTACCAAATGTATCTGCATCCAAGTTCTGAAATATTCACCGAATGTTTTGTGGTATGAATTTTTGCAGAAATTCGAATTTCATGTTCTTTATTTTAATCTCACAAACAATAACGAAAATGCAGCATATGCGGTCAGACGTCACTTTATGTGTGGCATAGTATATGAACGAAAATAATGGATCCATTACAAATCATACCATTTTTAATTTGAAATTTTGATTACGTTTTATATTGCTTTTGCAAATTACCGACAAAAAACACAAAAAACACACACACAAACAGATATACAACACAAAAACAAATAAAAAAAGAAGACGCTAAGTACTAATGCACTGGAGAGTGCATACGACTTGGTACATAAATGTAAAAATCCAGAGTGCAATCGGATCTTGTGGGAAAACCAGTCATTTTCTAGATTGATATTTTTTTCTATTCTTGAAATTTCGTGTAGGACATAAAATTGGATTGATAGTAATTTGGTTTCAGAATGTCGTGTTAAAGACATAAAATTGTAATAAAATTAAAAAAAAATAACTCTTAAAATTCAGAATTTTTAACAAATGTTGTTTTTTCCGGATTGTATCGGTTCAATACAATAATTTAGATCTCACATCCTTATTTTTCGATTAACGATTCACTGAAATACTAAAAGCTTCCTTGAATATGCAACCCTTGGCAATTACCTATCACCCTTGGCAATTATCTTCACGTATAACAAGCCTACATATATGTTGTGCACTAAATTCACCTTTTCGTCTGCTGACAATTTATTAATTTTTATACTTATTTTATTTATTTTATTTTGTTTTAGTTTGGCTTGTACAACAACGTGATATAAATGTTTTCACAGCGAGTTAAGGGCTATGCTTATTTTGTAGTGAAAATAAAAAACTTATCTTTTTTTAAAAAAAGCTTAGCTTATGGTAAAACTTCAAAAAAATAAAAAAACAAATTTTAATTAAAGGCAACAAACTTTTGGCGGGAAACGGTTTTCCTTCATGTTTCATTTGTTGCTTATATGTCATCAAATATATGTAATTGTAAATTGATAAGGCATTTCCTTCATTACAAAGGAAATGTGATCAAGGTGCAAAAATCTTTTATCATGTTTTAAATTGATTGATTGATTGATTGATGTTTTATACCAAGCAATATTTCAGCTATAATATGGCGAGAACTATTTAAATATTATAGAACAATTTTATGTTAAAGTGGATAAAACCAAACGATGTCGATGCTTTTGATAATTTAATTCTCATAATCGCTTAGCTTCTAGTACCACTTGATTTTGAAATTCTTCACATCGTGTTATGGAGTATGCATATTAAGTTTAAAAGTAATGCTAAATTTATCGTTATCCTGTCGATGTTAAAATGGATACTTTTTTTCTTTTGGTGTAGTTCACCTAGATTTACAGAACTTTTGATCATATTGTAATTATCTTTTTAATTTTCGAAGCCAAACACCATTTACATAAACAATTATAATGAGTATAAATACAGAAGAGACAAAGTCTTTAGAAATATATGCAAAAACCAAGCATTGGAACGGCAATTGCATTGTTGTTCTTCATCTTGAACTTTCAACAATGAGCTTTGCTCATTACTCGCAGTAAATTCAAGACGGCCCCTAGCACCGATTAATTTTAGAAGAACAGATTGCTAGATGTTGGACAACGTTAAGTCCATGTTTTTTTTTACCCCATGGATGCGGAATAGTCAACAATAAAATTACCTCGCAAAGTGTTCTTTCAATCGCTGTCATCCATTGCCCGACAAAAAGACGAATAGGAGACAATCACAACATATAAACAACCAGAGGGAAGTCCAGATATATGTATCACTTTTAAGTGAAACCCATGTTACAATTTAAAGGACAATTATGCTCTCTTAAATAATTTCGTTTTCGGCGAGGCTTGATGAGCTTTGAAACGATAAATTGATATAGTTTCGAAGTTGTAAAATTAAAAAATATAAATTATAATTATGATTAAAAGCATTCCCTATAACTGACGGTAATAACAAAATTCCGAACAGAAATAGCTACGTCCAAAGGCGAAAAGACGTAGCGATGGGCCTGGCAGAAGTATTTCAAAAGGGGGTTAAACTGGTGATATGGGCGTAAAAGGAAACATATTTCGCTTGATTTCAAGTTTTTTTATGGATTTAACATAAAAATAAAATACAAATGTGGATAAAGTAGAAGTGTTTGACATTTTTATAAAAAAAAAAGTTTTCATGTTTTACTGTCACATTCAGAAGCAATTTAGAAATATCATAGTGATTATAAATATCACAATAATCGAAAAATACATTTATACTGACTATACAGGATAAACCTTTAATGCCAGTTATCACAATTTGTGAATGAAACATCAAAATATCAAATTATAAAACTTTAACATATGAATCTTACCTTAAAAAGATCTAGAAAAAAGCGTCTACATTATCACAAAGCTGTCACAATAATTATATCCATAATCTTCAAAAGCAATGTGTAGTTTAACGGAAAACGAAAGCTCCTCAAACCGTTAAAAGCTAGACTTTTTCTAGAAGATATGAACATTTGATATCTAAATCTGGTGAGACTCGCACACAGCTTATTACTAAGGGCATTTCTCAACCTCTGTTTTACGGAAATATTGTTAAAAATGTCAAAAACTTAAAAAATCATTAAAAAAAATGTGACGTAACATCCTTTACGTTATAGGTGATATTGACAAAATGTTCTTCATGATTTCGTTAAATTGGTTTTAGGATCAAATGACTTGAAGATTTTACAGGTTTACTTGACTTTCACAGATACCGCCAATATCTACTGAGATCCATGATGAATCTTTACCAAATCCTTGTTTGAATTGTTTTGTTTTATTTATATATTATAGGGAAATTGTAAAGCGGAATGGGAGGTTTGGGTACCCACAAACTTCTTTAGCCTACCGTTATAGCTCTTGCTAATGACAATACCAAGTCCGGCTATTCCGAGTTCCTATCTTTGTCTATGTTTGTGTTTTGTCACTTTATTGTTTTTTCTTGTGCAGTTCGCTGGTAGATTTTGGCATGTAATTGTAATTTTCGACCATTGTAAGTGTGTTCTGTTATCTTTTCTATTAAAATATGAATTGCGTTTATTTTTTGAACTAAGTAAGGCATTTCAAATTTCTTCGTTGACGAGGTTTTGACTGTTATAGGAAAGGGTCCCTTTCATATTAAGGACACATATATGCATTCATTGTCTAAGCACATGTTTAAAAGAGTAGCGTAGATACTTGAACAAGTTGGTCAGGGAAAAAGTTTTAATCTCGCACTGTCAAAATTCTTTTTATCACATAATTATTTTGCTCCATTTTGATACAGATAGGTTACTTTTAGAATTTGTTTATTCTGTCTGGCCTCACTCAAAAAATTACTTGTACCATGAAAAATTAGACATTCAAATTTAGCTCATTATTACAGTGGTCAAGACCAAAGAAAACTCGGCTAAATAAGTAGTCTTGAATATTTTTTGTACAGTAGAATTGTCTTACAAAGCCTACCGTCATCCAGCCCACTGACCCTTTGCCTATACATAAATGGACACAATTTCACAGTCAAACTCGGGTAAACAGGGTGGAGTTTGGGACGTTCGTCTTCCTTTTCATCCATAGCTTTGCTTTTTTTGTAATGCACACTTTCCAGTATATCACCTTGTGTGTATTGGAAGAATTCGTAGTTATCAGGACCGAACTGCCGATTTTAATACTGAAACCTATACTTCCAAATGTTTTGGTTTTATCTGCACTGATGAGACGTAAGTTGTCGAATGTGCATATCTAGAAAATAAATTAACAGTAATTTCAATATTCGACAAGAAGTCGGCTGTATTTATTGAGTTTACATCAGTTATTGTCTGTAGTATGAGGACATAATTATATGATATGAACATTTATATTTGTTTACTTCCAGATTAAGAGGCGCAATCCATATGTTGTTTAAATTTAGAATTTCTTGAAACCTATTTCAATTGATTAAGCATTACAGATAAATGAGGTGTATAGGTTGGTGTGATTTATAACGGAGATACAAGACTTTGAAAATTTGATAGGAAATGGATTTCTCTGGATTTATTAACATTTTTGTCTACACCCTAGAGAGTTACATGAAGAATTTTATGAAAGCTTGTCAAATGTCTTATAGAAGACATTCGTGAAATAAAAAGGTGGGGGTAAGTGCGCAAAATTGTTGATGAGTTCCAGAATCTTACACAAATTCAAAAATGTGTTGAATGAGCCACCTTATCTGCATATAACCAACGTTATGATTAAAACGCAAATTCCAATTTAGACGAAGGCCTGTGTCATAGGTACTCATATTCTAATGTATGGGTGGCGAAAGGAGGAAAAAAAGACGCCAAAAACGGAACGAACAACAACAATTAAAAACTGAAACGTTTTCTTGTAGTTGACTCGATGAGTGCCCTTTAGTTGTCTTCCCTTAGTTTTTTTGTCGAGCAACAGATGACAGTGGTTGTAAGAACAATGCCCGTTAATTTCATGTCTGTTGACGATCCGACATCCGTAGATAAAAATACACGGATGTAGCGTTGTTCAACATCTATCAATGAATTCCGCTCAAACCAGTGCTAAGGCAAAACTTGAACTTACATGTACTATGAGGTATGAGCAAAGTGCATTGTGGAAGTCCTCATTGTGACTTCACAGTGAAACACACCAATAAAAGCGTTGTTCCATTGCTTTGTTTTACCATGTTGTCTTCATATACTTTCATTGTGTTTTTAACAACATAGTAGTAAATTAAACAATTAACAGCTTAAAACGAAAAAAAAACACTCTAGATCAAATCTTTTGGACGTCAACAAAATTAAAAATTACCGGTTAATAAATGAACAACGTAGTTCGAAATTAAAACAAATGGACGTCAAATTGAAGTCAATAGATGTTGAAAAATCAACAAACGTAAAATTAAAATCATGGTAGGTCAATGAAATAATGAATTATCTAAAAAAAATAATTTGTTTTGTCCTTTTTTAAAGATTGAAACCTCAGACTTAAAATCTTAAATTTAAATCTTATTTAACTTAAAATTCATTTTATTTGTATATTGCAACATATAAGACTTCTTCGAAAGGATGTGAAAATTTTGCTTTTGTCATTTTTAAACATTTTGAATTTTGCCGCTGCACTTAAAAGAGCATGTAGCATAAATGATATTAAAAATACAGACGCAAAATCATTCACGATTAAACGAAAATTAATTTTTCAGACAAATTGGTAATTACCTATGTCTCTTAGATATATTTAAATAGTTATAACGTACACAAAGTAATTAAATTCTTCACTATCTTTTGGTGATTAATGATACCTCTAATACGTGACTTCCGAGTGTATTGTTTCTCACCGAGAAAATTCTTTTATTGTATACACATTTGGGTGAACATGGGACTCATAATCAGAGTAATTATCAGATGCTTTTGACCAAAAATATGGGAGAATTCTATCATGGCATTTGTTCATGATAACTCCCCGGTTTACATGTTCTCAATAAGGTTTACATGGGCGACGAAAGTAGAATAAAAAGACGTCAAAATGAAAAAAAAACAATAATAATAACATTACTTAGAAACTTTATAGCTTAAGACTAACAGACGCCGATGTGGCACTGTTAAAGTCCACAATTCCGCTCAAGTCTAAAACACCGATGAAGTCCATAAAAATCGCCTTTAAAGTCCACATCAACGCTAAAGTCCACAAAATGACATCCGTTAAAGTCCACAACGACAAGTCCTGTTCAAGTTCACAAAATTTTCCTCTTATGTCCAGAAAATGTTTCATTTTGTATAATATACAACATCAAGATAGACCACTATCCAAAAGTAAGCATGTAAGGTAGATCGACACTAATACACGGAGCATTCGACTGGCGCATTTGTGAAACACAAGTCAGATGCGGAATTGACATGATTTTCAAACTGGTATATTCCTTATTTGGCCTTTTCATTATGACGTAATAATAAAGTGTCATACACTTTCCCGCCAATTATCTCCCTTTTCCCGTAAATATTGTCTATTTCAATAACTACATGAAATAACTCTCTAAATCAAATGGTGACATATAGATTTTTTAAGCATATAGCTGAAGTATTTATCTCTGAAATATCAAAAAATAAAAAATCTATCTGATATTTATTTCATATGAAAGCTAAAAACTAAGCGTGTTCTCACAGTTCCCTATATATTTTTTGTAAATATTGCTGAAAAATGCTGAATTTCTAAGCGTAGTAACAGAAAAAAAGACACATCATTTTTATTTCATTTTTTGAACAAAGGGACTAAGACCTACAAAATATCTTAAAATAAAAAAAATCTGTCCGGTATTTTTATTAGGCTCGAACTACCTTAAAACTTTGATTTTTCAAAATGGCTACCGTTGCCATTGAGACTGAAAAAAGATTGGAAAATTAAAAATGCTCAAGACTGGATGAAACTGACAGGTATGTTGCCTAGCATGCATAGAAATGAATAATGGTCTAAAAAATGGCTTCCGTTAGAAACTGAGTTAAGGTGGGAAAATAAAAACTGCACCATATTAGCTGAAAGTTGCCTAGCATGCATATTAATATACTATTATCCTTTCAAATATTGGCATTTTATTATTTTGATATTTTTTTTATTTTGAAATGTTTATTGCCCACATCTCACTTTTTTATAATTCCAAGTTTTTCTTACAATGGATTTGATTATTTCTATATGTTGTACTTGTCAACTAGTGCATTTGTCGGGCAATTGATGACAGTGATTTTACGAGCACTTTGGCAGTTTAATTTGTGTTTGTTGACAAGACAGCATCCATTGCGATTGAAGACATGAATGTAGCGTTCTTCGACATCTAGCAATGAATTCCATTCAGATCGATCCTATGAGCCGTGTTGAGCTTGCTATAAAGTATGAGCAAACTCAATGTTGAAGGTCTCATTGTAATTTAAAGATGAAGAACAACGATAAATGCGTTGTTCTGTTGCTTAGTTTTATCATGTACATGTATTTGTAGAGACATTGTCAAGTATGCATTTCCTCAATATCCCTATTTTATTGTTTGTTTATAAGGTAAGTGAGAACCGAACCGTCAGTCAAAGAACGAACAATCAATGGACAAAGACAACATCGGAAACACTAAGAAACAAGGACACCACTTGAGAACGGGAAGAACAAATGAAGATACACATACAGATGAACAACACGGACCCAATATAAACCATTGGTGAGATCAGGTGTACCGATAGAGTAAGCATCTCCTGCTTTTTATAAGACACCCGCCGTGTTGAACATGTCAACTCCGGTAGTAAAGTCAAATCCGATAGAGTAAAAACAAACTTTAGTTGTAGAAGGAAAGATCTGTTGTCATCTGGGAAACAGATATCCCGTAACGATCGACAAGATCGTGATGTCGGCCGTAAAACTTCTGTAGTGATGACTTTAAGTCTTTGGTAACGTACCCTAGCTTAAGTAGTCTATTTGTAAGCAACTGGGCTCTATCAAGGAAGTCGCTGTATCGACCACAAGCCCTTGAATAGCGAATGAGTTATGAGATATAAATTCCATATGCTGGTGCTTTAGGAATGTTGCCACAAAGAAAAAGGAAGTTTACTATTGGAAAAGTGAAGTCATCGCGTTTGTCATACCACCTACTTTGTAATGTAAAATAAAATTGATTGAAAGCACTGTCACAAAAACTGCTGAGTCAGGGATATGTTCAGCCGTT
>MJUU01020605.1:3578-13966 GCA_002080025.1 Modiolus philippinarum
CGTTGAATGGATGATTTCTTTCATTGATGAATAGAAAATTTAGTAATTAAGAACTCGAAATTATAGAGACCACCGTCACACAATCATCTTATAAGTACCTTGAGTTGAACCTATATTAAGGAAACACGAAATCGAAACCTTAAGACAATCGTGATGGTTTTGACTTTCCAAATTTTTTTTTTTATTTTTAGGAGTGGTAATATTTCCATATCTTTGGTATATTGCATCTGCTTTAACAACTCCTTCCCATTTTCGTGCTTGAAGTTTATGTACAGCAGAGCAAATTTGCTGTCCAAAATTTTATACAGCATGGTTATTTTCAATCCATTTTGCAATTGCCACTAGAAATTAAACGCTGTTCATCGTAATTTTTTCAATTTGTTTGAATATTTCTTTTTGTTTTTAGAAAAAGGAAATAAATCTTTTGAGTGGATCAATTTTTTATTTCTCTATATCGTTTTGTTGGTAGGGATCCCAGACAGTAGAGGTATACTCAAGTGTCGGTCTGACAAGCGACATATATGCCTTTTCCTTGATGCTCTTATTTCCGATGTTGATGTTTCTCTTCAGGAATCCGATGGTTCTGTTGGCCTTTGTACATATATTGCCGATATGTTCACCTTACTTTAGATCTGAAGTAATTGTCACGCCAAGGTACTTCGCTGATGAGACTCGTTCCAGGATATGTCCGTGAAGTGTGTAGTCACGTTGGATGCTTCTTCTTTTCTTGGATATAGTTAAAATGTTGCATTTTTCCGGATGGAATTTCATCAGCCACTTTGTTTCCCATTCAGCAAGGTTGTCCAGATCTTGTTGGAGGTTTGCAGCGTCCGCATTATTGGCTACAGTGAGGTAAACGATGGTATTGTCGGCAAATAGACGTACTGTTCCTTCAATTCCATGGTAGTCATGTCGTTGATGTAAAATAAGAAAAGACTTGGGCCGAGTACTGATCCTTGGGGAACTCCGGACTCTACTGCATGGGATGTCTGATGAGGTTTCTCCTTCCACAACTACTGACTGGCTTCTGTTCGTGAGGAAGCTTCTAATCCATGCATTTGTTTTGCCAGTGATCCCGTAGTGGTTGAGTTTGTGGAGGAGAAGGCTGTGGCTGACTTTGTCGAATGCTTTGGAAAAATCCATTATGAGAGAGTCGGTTTGTTTTCCTTCATCTAGGTTCTTTGTTATATTATCAACAAATTCTATATGTTGTGTTTCACAAGACAGGCCTTTTCGGAAACCATGCTGAAGCGGGTATATGATGTTCTGTCCGCAGGCGTGCTTCATGATGTGGCTGGTGACAATGTCTATAGTTAATAGGGTCAAACTTCTTTCCCTTTTTGTAGACCGGGCATACGTTTGCTGTTTTCCATATGTCTGTAACTTCGCCTGTTGCATATGATCTTCTAAATATGATAGTAAGTATTGGTGATATATCATGTGCAAGATGTTTAAGCACTCGAGGCGAGATGTTATCTGGTCCTGCAGCCTTGTTTGGGTTGAGACTTTGTAGACGCTTTAGAATACCATTTTCAGTGATGTTGATATTGTCAATGTCCTTGTATTGTCCCTGCATTTTGCACTGATTTTTGAATTCATCTCTACTGATCTCTGATTTTTGTGAGAAGGCTTGCTGAAACTGGGCGTTGAATATATTCGCTTTGTCTGTGGAGTCAGCATGCAGGAGTCCATCGGCCTTGAGAGGTGGTATGCTATTTCCATCTGATTTTCGGTGTTTAATGAAGGTCCAAAATCTTTTCATACAATTGGATGGTTCATTGGTGTTGTTTTCACTTGGAGAGATGATGCCATCAATGTATTTCCAGTATGCTTTCCGTAGCTCATGTCAAGGGCTACATTGTTTCATTTGGACCAAAGCTCTCTGATGACTCCCCGAGGAGTTATTGCCCTTGACGCGTTTCGGAAAGTTTTTTGGCGTATATTTTTAATCCTTTAGAGAAAGTATGGTCATGTAACATATCAAATTAATCAGTAAGAAGAGACCTACAATTGAGCCCAAGGTCAAAGGTCACCAAGGTCACTGGTCAAGGTCATAGCCATTTTTGTCTTTTTATGATAAAAACAGTCATTAAAATTGTTAGAAATAGATAATCAAACATATTGGACACAATGTGCATATCATCAAGAAGATTTCAAACATAAGACGTAACAAAACATTACAGTAACGGGGAAAGACCTTGCAATTGTTCTCTAAACAATTGTCCTTTTTTCCCCTCTTCCACCAATGTTGTCGAACTGCTATGACCAATCATAACCAAACTTGGTAGACTATACAGTGGGTATCGATGGGGTATAAGCGGGAAGCGGGATAGGCCTTTTTAAGTAAGCGGTAAACGGGATCGTGGCGAAAAAATGCACGTGAAAACGGGAAAGGATGTAGAGCGTGAAGCGGGAACAACTGAAAAAAGTGCCCGTGAAACGGGAAAAAGTGGCCTCTCAAAGAGTCTTTGTAAAATATTTTCCCGCTCGGGAAACGGGAAAGTCAGGAAAAATTGACGGGATTTCGGGAAAGGGACCCCCATCTAGACCTCCTTAACAAGCATTGTCCGGGTTCGACTAAGCTCGCCATGTAAACCGATTCTATTTTTAGTAACAGTTATCTCCCTTTTTTACCATGTAAGCTCATAAACCGTAACCGATTTAAAATATCTAAGGTGACGAAAATGTTGCATTCATCCTAAGGATGATTTGTCATGCTATTTTTTTTTATTCGTGACCCTGGTTACGCGTTTTTGACCGCAAAATATGTCCATTTCTCAAAGTTGACCGATTTCGAGGAAATTTTTTTCCATGTAGCTTCCATGGTCCTGATTACAAATATGGTTTCACAAACTTTTTTCCGCCTGCCATTTTCAAAATGGCCACCATTAGAAATTTTGGTATCACGATATCTCAGAAACGATAAAAAAATTATGAAATAGAAAAAAGAAGGGAAACGGGGAATATGTCAAAGAGTCAACGACCAAAAGGGAAGTAATAACAACTCAAACATTGTGTTGCAAAAATACTCCTCTCATACAGATCTTTATTTATGGTTGCTTAAAAAAAATCGTCCGCCATTTTCGAAATGGCGGCCATTTGAAATTTTGTTATCGCGATATCTCGAAAAGGATAAAAAAATTGATGAAAACATTGTGTTGCAAAAAATACTCCTCTCATTAAGATCTACATTTATGGTTGGTCAAACATTTTTTTTTCGTTCGCCATTCGAAATTTTATCGCCAAATCACGGAAACGATAAAAAATTTATGAAAACATTGTGCTGTAAAATATTCGTCTTATGAAGATTCATTTATGGTTGGTCAAAAAAATTATCGTCCGCCATTTTCAAAATGGCTGCCATTCGAAATTTTGTTATCGCAATATCTCGGAAACTATAGATAATTTATGAAAACATTGTGTTGTAAAAATACTCCTCTCCTCAAAATCTACATTCAAGGTTGGTCAAAAAAAATTCTCGTCCGCCATTTTCAAAAGGGCGACCATTCGAAATTTTGTTATCGCGATATCTTGGAAACGATAAAAAATTTATGAAAATGTTATGTTGCGAAAATACTCCTCTCATCGAGATCTTCATTTGATTCAAATGAACGAAAACTCTGCGACGAAACGTTTTTGAGTTTTAGCCCTTGACGAGTTTCCATGTACTGGGAAAGACCTTGCAATTGTTCTCTGAACAATTGTCGTTTTAATTCATTTTTTATTTCTTTTATCTGTGTCATGTTGTTGAAATTTGTATCTTCTGTTGATTTGGTTGAATTTTTGATTTAGAGTTTCTCATTTTCTGCCTTTTGGATTCAGTTTTTTGATATTAAGATAATATTTTTTCCAGTGTGACATATTTACGTAATTTGAAGAAAACCATATGGTGTCTGATGTACCGATTAGCATGGATGTCTGGTAGGTGTTCTTAGTTGTCAGCCAAAAACAAATTTCAGGTAAAATAAGATAAACAAAACTACTTTTATAAACAATTACATCTTTTTTTTTTTATAGAAAATACAATTCTTGCGCAAAACGCCTTGTGAATTCGCGGTCGTTGATACGATGCGCTTTTCATAAAGTCTTTCGAAAAATATTTTAAAACAGGGTGTTGACCTACACCATTTTACAACACATTTTAAACTTAGGGTTGATTGTATGATTCGAACGAAGCCTATACTGGAAAAAATTCTAAAATATCCCATTTGCTAAGACCATTTTAAAAAACGATTTAAACTATGTCAGCAAGCCTATTTTGGAAATTCCCCGAAAAAAAACGTGATGAGTCCATTTTTACTTTTTAAAACGATGATACGAAAGTAGCCAGTTTTGGAAAACGTTTAAAAAGTCGTGAATAGACCTAATTTCGGAACACATTTTTAATACAGTGTGACGTCATCCGTTTTGGGAAACGTCTCAATAAAACAATTTAGAAGATATAAAAACTGTAAGTAAAGTCAATCCCAATATGACAAAATAAAAAATAATTTTGATTTTGATAAACAAAACTTGGAATTTAAGGTTCGATGCCAATCTACCATTGTACTTAAACAATGATAAATTGAAATCAGTACATCATTTATTTGTAGATAGTCATTGAAAAGTCATGTTTGCAAACGAAGAAAAACCGTAAGCCAGTAATTTGTAAGTATTTTTTAAAGATTTTGTAGATATTCTCAAGTTTATTGAAATAAATATCTACACGTTTGTGTCTTCTGTACTGTTGGCATTCGGAATCATACATTCTACCTTTGCAGCTCACCTTACCAACACATTATCATTCATATTATATATAGCTGCGGAACCGTAGCTCTTATGGTCCTTGTGCTAATTTTCTGATAGTTGCGGACCATAGAGCTACGGATTTCCCTTTATATAAAACTTGCGATTTTGCGACACGAATTTTGTCGCACGTTTCTGGGAGTTTTTTTGACAGGCTGACGCCAAGTACGCTTACCAAAGTTTGTTCATTTCGTTTCCTCAAACATTTTTCTAATACTTACAACATATTATTATGCAAGGTGAGTCATAATTATCTATTTATAAAGGAAATTGTCCGAATATAAATGTAGGTAGCACGGTACTAATTATTTTTCCATAGGCGACAATAGTAACATTTTCAGAAAATTTACTGATTTAAAACAAGAACCCAAAGTGAAGTCATATCAATTGTTGAAGAACTTTATCATGTCATTCCAAGAATAAGTGTGAAATATATTGATGACCAATTCCCTTTCAAGCTATACTGAGTCAAACAGACCCACTGTGTTAACATTTCGAATTTTACCGCCATTGCTTGAAAATCAGGAAAATATTTTAAAAATTTCTGAAAAATTCATTCTTAACTAAATTAAAATTTCTTTTGTTATTTTAGAAACCCTATTCACTCACCAGTCTGGGAATATTATATGGCATAAATTTTAACAATATAAACCAATCATATTTGACCTTTGGTCTTCACTGTGAATCTGAATGTAGGGTACACAAAATTTTGAACTGGTTCCCGCGAAGTAATTAGTACCGTGCTACCTGTAATCCCGCCTACTTCTGTGGCCATTATGAATATCGCAGTCACGTGACATTTTGTAAGGCGGCAATAAATGCCAAGTCATGTCCGGAACGGATATCTCAAAATTCTACAGGAATATTTCTTAAATGCAAATGAATTAATTATTTGCATTCAAAAAGCTTTGCAATAGTGAGAAAATTTTATATTCAATCCAGAGATTGACAAAATATTTACTTTGGGATATCCATTCCGGCTACGATTTTCATTTAGTCCCGCCTCCCGAAAAGTCTCGTTCCCAATGAGATTGATGTCAGCAAGATGGCCGAAGGCGGTTTGACCCCAACGATGACGTTTGAAATGATAATGAGCAGGAAATGAATATTTATTGGTAAATAAATATGGAAGGTTGCGGATAAACATTTAAAGAAACGAAATACATAAATGAGACTGCCCCCGTGGCGTCAGGTTGTCAAAAAACTCCCACAAACGTGCGACAAAATTCGTGTCGCAAAATCGCAAGTTTTATATAGGGGAAAATCCGTAGCTCTATGGTCCGCCAAATCAGAAAAAAATAAAAGGACCTATAGAGCTACGGTTCCGCAGCTATATTATATAGAGCTGTGTGCAACACTATTATCTATATAATACCTTATATGTCTTCTGTACACATTTACTCAAACATTCTCCACTGTAGTAACATGGAATTGAATCAAGTTATAGGTTATTGCCGAATTCTTGTGTCTTTATAACAACATAGAATAAGTATTTGATGAAGACAGAGCTACAAAACTATTATTGTATTGTATTTCAACAATTCAACACAAATATTGCAAGGAGTATTCCTTTAAAGCTTACATTGATTTCAGAAACATGTGAAATAAAGCGGCTGTATTTCCATTGTGGATTCATTTGGTAGTTATTATTAGATTTTTCTTTGTTTTCTTATCCTTTACAACAATATTATATCCATCTTTTATTAACATAATTAATATATTGAATTGACAACTTCTCAATTTACTTAATGGATATTATTTTTGATTAAACATATTTTTCTTGCTTATGATTTGATATTTGATATGAATAAAATCAATGACTTAACATGGAAATATAATGTGCGATATTTCTGACAAATAACTAAATCGAAAATACCTTGAACTTTGTTTTGAGTATGGAAATTTCAATAAGCTTATGTCTCTACAGGGTAGATCAAGTCAATACATTCTGAAGACAATAATCCAAGAGATAAAGATAATCTGATAGTGATCCAAATGCAATTAAAGCTCAAATCAGTTTAGGACAGAGAATTCAGCTTTCAATAGTCCATTTAGATCTCAAATGTTTATCCTTGGACTTCCAATAACTCGACAATACCATATGTACATACCTAATTAACTACAATTTGGTATTTTGTAGGATATAGCTTTTTTTAGATTTTATCTGCACCGAAGAGACATAAGTTTTCGAAATAGCCATATGCAGAGTATAAATTAACAGCAAGTCCGATATATAGTTAATTATTAAGTTTTTTTGGTCGTTTTCAGTTTCTGATAAAACGGAAAAACGTTAAAAGTGATGAAACCATTGCACTTTTAAAAATAAAATATAAAAACAAGCAACACGATACTCTTCAAACATAGATTGAAATAACAAATGTCCGAATACTGATTTATTATATAATATCGTGTATCTAGAAATAGACAACCATTACTATATTAGAAGACATTTGAAAGCTCATAAACATTTTTCATTGCATGTGCAGACACAACACATTAATAATTTTCATCAACATTTGTAAATGTCAATATCTGAAGCGTGATAATAATTCATTGCATTTCGAGTAGCGTTATATTTCAGTGTTTTAATATAAACTGAAGAATTACTGGAACAATACCATAATTCATTATATAAATATTATATATGAAGGAGGCAATCCATTTCCATGCAAGTCATTTCTGATATCGGTGCAGCATTATTCAACAGTGTATGACCAAGGGACCAAGATTTACTTTTATACTTTCAACAGACGGACAGATGGTATTGGTACAGATTTAAGTCATGAGAATTGTTCCATTGATTACTACTACCATGTATTTGTAGAGACTTTGTATCATGTACATTTACCCAATATCCTTTCATTGTTTTATATAAAAACAACTTCGATTCTATTTATTGGATATCAACATAAACGACTTTACCAACAGATAGATTACTCAGTCTTTCAACATCTTTTATAGTGGTTCTTACTTTATTGATTGCCTCAAAATATACAGAAACAGATACCCAACAATACATCGGCGAAAAAATACCGAGGCAAAAATGATGAAAGGGGAATTCCAAAATCAAAAATTCAAAATCACGGCAAGTCATATACATCACGAATTGAGACAACATGACAAAGACATAACTAATGAACGAAAAGGAACAAAAACGCCACAAAACTACAGCACTAGCAGCGTGAAAAAACTGAGGTATCATCAGGTGCTCCGGAAGGGTAAGCATGATCTGCTCCACGGGTGGTATGTTGAGTGAAACGCAATGGATTCTCGAAAACTATATCTAAAAGAGTTCTTAACTACCTCAACACTGCTTCACACGCACTCTATCACATGATTAGCGTTCTTATACACCAAAAAGGTGGAGTGTTTTTCATAATTGATGTAATGATCAACGACAATAGAATACCGACGGAAAAACGAACAAGACTACATAAATCAAAGTCCAGAGACAAGGCAAAGCAAGTACACCAGAAGACGAAAGATCAAAGACGCTATACAAATACAAAACACAAACACCACAAATACAACAATAAAAACTAAAGTACTAACAGCGTGAACTCTCAAAAAGAGTGACATCATGTGCTTTGTAAGGGTGTGCATGTCCTGCCCTGCATACAGCACCCATCACACTGTGAGTGAAGCAGTAATGGGTTTGGAAGATCTGTTTGGTAGCTTATTGTTTAAAGTCATTTTCTAACCCGTACACAAAACCAATAAAAATCCATGGTACGTGTTACCTCTCTAACCCTCAAACAGTTCTAAGGTAAAAATTTAGGAAGCTTGTGTAAATCTCTTAAGTAATCAGACAATAACAAGGAAACATCACTAACGAAGAAAAAAAACCTAAAATTCAACAGTCTGATATACAAGACAACATAAAAAAAATGAAGCACTTACAGTGTGAACCCCCATAGAACCAACGGCTGAACATAGCCCCGCCTGAGCAGTTTTTGTGAGTTTTGCACTTTCCACGAACTCACTGTTTGAACACCAAGCTCTACAGTAACGAATTAATTGTGAAATATACACTCCATATGCTGGGGAGGTAGGTATTTTGCTGCTGAGAAAGGGAAAGTTCACAATTGGGAAGTCAAAATAATCACGTTTGTCATATAAGCTAGATTTCAGATGTGTATGTTCGTCAATGTATAACAAAAGGTTGAGGTTGAGGTATGAAGCAGAATTTGGTGTATCGGTTGTCTCTTTAATTTAAAATTCACAGGGGAAGATCCGCAGAAAATATTCTTTAAAGTACATCGTCTATATATAGTGAAACCTATCTAAACCGAACCCTCTGGGAATGAATATTTTGTTCTGTTTAGACAGGTGTTCAGTTTACACAGGTTCGAAATGAAAAGATATTTATACAAAGGGTCTTCAAATCATGTTTGGTTTAGACAGGGTTTCGATTTAGTCAGGGTTCGGTTTAGACAGGTTTCACTGTACATTTTTGTATCTGAAGCTGAAATTAAAAGTCTGGGCCAGTTGTTTTTGTTTCTGTTGTATTAACCCTTGTAAAAAAAAGTCAGCTAAACGTGACGCACAATTTGTTCCCTATTGTTTAAACCACACTCAACAAAAATATTATCCATAAAAAATTCAAGCATCTTTATCACGTCATTTTCATTGTATTTCTTGTTTGATTCAGTATGGTTATTAACAAAATATGTTATATCTTTCTTTTTACCAAATTTTAAGACAAGATAAGAATTACTTCGCACCAATTCCCACAAATACAGAATATGGAGGGGCATGTCGTTGCCATCTAGAAATTTTAGCTTAGAATATATTACTACAAAGGAAGTTTCCAACAAAAATTATCTTTTACTGGAAACTGGTCCATATCGGTGTTTTCTGCAAAAACATGGTCATCGTACAAAAATAAACTGGCAGACAGATAGCCTTTTTATTTTTTGATATTTACGTAAGATGCAAATGACAAGAAAACCTATACCTCATGGTTGGATTTAAAAAGTTTTTTTTATTTTGTTTAGTAGAAAAAAATCACGCGAAAAGGGAGTGAATGAAATGCGTCATTCATTATGATTACGATGAAAAATCTGAGAAAAGAACATTCAGCTTGAAATTAAAGTCAATTCCAACTTGTTTTCTCAATATGCACAAATCGAATGCGCTGTGTATTAATGTTGATATTCCTTTTAAGAAGGGATAAGTCATTAAACTATGGATTCTGTGGCATTCCTGATATTTTTTTTAGCAATGTCTACACCCTTTTTACTCAAATGTATATATATTTATGTACATCGTAGGCATATGGACATTTCACACTACAATACTTAGGGAGCAACCATTTGATTTTTAGGGGAGGGAAGGAAGGAATTCGAAAAAAGTCCAGGATCAGAAATTTGGCGAAAAAAAATATCAGGATACGAGGAAGCTGAAAAAAATAACCAAGATGACATTTATGAAGCAAAATTTCTGGCTTGGACCGAAAAAAAAGACAGGATTACTTCAAGTGAGAAAAAAATTGTCAGGCTCAAAAATTGCGTGAAGAAATATCCAGGATCAGATGTTCCTTCCTTGCCCCCCTCCCCATAAAAATCAAATGGTTGATCCCTTATTATCGTACATGTAATATA
>MJUU01020605.1:29233-130907 GCA_002080025.1 Modiolus philippinarum
ATCTACTTTTTCAGTGTAGTGCCAACATTAGGTGTTAAAAGATTACAATCAAATTAATCATTAATGATCATGTAGTTATTTGTACATGTTGTATAGTGAACACTTTTCAAAAACAAATAGTTTGTATTTTGTATGCCCCAAGATATCAATAGGAACATTCACCAATCAAACAATTATTGATCTATTAAAAAAATCACCCTGCATTTGGTCTTTTGTACCTATTGATGGTTTGGAATGATCAAATCCTGAATGACAAGTAACTCCGCCCAGTCAGCCTGAACTTTTCTTACAATAACGGTTCTTACTTTGTTTATTATGTTTTAGTTTTGCCATTGTACGACATATGTTTTCATAAATGCGTTTTTCGGTGCTCGTCCGGTTGGTTTCCGCTATAAGTCCCGAATTCTAACGGTTTATCCGTGATATATTCGTTAAAAGTCCGTTTCACCAATTTAATATACCGTNTGGCATCAAGGGATAATTTAACATTGCAAACAAATTTGAGTATATTTGAAAAAGTCTTTCAATATATAAAAAATACTAAAAGATTCCTATGAGTTATGTGAGGTATAGTTCATTTTATTTTTTTCTTATATCATTATGAGAAAACTTAGATATTGTTATTATTTTTTTTTTCTACACAGATATATGTATGATGTTTGCTTTTTGTCATGCCATTTGTTATTGTAGGGAGAGGGCGTACTTTAAGTTGCAATAACTTGTACCCAATCCCATTGCTTTGATTTAATGCAATAAAATATTATTAAATTAAAAAAATACCGTACATGAACGGAGGCAAGACGCACAAGTAACGAATGAATAACGTCTATACAACGCATGAGAACCGAACAAAACGTACACCTACCTAACATTCACCGGACATTTTGTGCGGTATTTGTCCATTCCATGTTTTGAATTATTCAAATTTTTCACCGTACGAAACGGAAATCACCGTACTTGTACCGTATAGGGTCTGTAAGTCTCGTCACAAAACCAACGTAAATGAATGAGAAACGTGTTTCACGGGTACCATTATTTATGTAGTACTATGGGGAATGGTTGGGTTTCGATTCACAGATCAAATTAACCATTGAATTCATTTTCTATGAACCAGCATATGTTTAAATTAATGAATTATGACCTTAATTACCTTAACTTGGTAGAAATAAAATAAAAATAGCGATTTTCTTGAAGCCGCTTAGTCTCTGTCAACAAGCTATGGTAGATATCCCAATGTAAAGCGTCTAATCAATCCCGACTTTGTGACGTTGACAAAAATATCCCAGAAGTTAAATCGATTGACTGATTAAATGTGCGTTCTGCATAGTGACGTCACAAATTTCAGGATTTATAAAGTGAAAGTAGAACGAGACTCCGGATAAAGAACGAACGACAAACGTATATGAACAGAGACGAACGGATATAATTTATTTTTATACGTTCGGCGTTCGTTCGTCTATTGTAAGAGGGGCTTATTGAGGGATTAAGCATAAATATGAATGTAATATATTGAGAGTATGGTTCAAATATTCAACTAACGGCATTTACTGAGAAATTCGTCATTGCTTTAAATAAAAATATGAATAACAAAATGAATATTTTTATAGTGAAAGAGTTACACGATAGAAGTACAGCTTTCTGGCAACTGGTTTGCTTTGCATTGAGATGACATAAATTGTTCAAACGGTCATCTGCAGAGACTTATTTACAATAATCTCGGTATTACCTTTTACCACTGGAATGGACTAACTTAGTATTCAGTACCTCAGCCCTTGTCCAAACCGATTTTATTTTGAAACCTCCGATTTCTCAATTTTAGTTAAAATTGTTGAAACAAAATTAGCATTTATTGTTCAAAGCTCTTGTTCTTTGCTGTTTCCCCATTCGGTTATCTATCAGCTTTAACACATTGTCTTACAAATGTCTTGATTTGACCTGCACGTGGTCGTATAGGGTTCGTCAGAAACTTTAGTAATTACATTTTGCAATTTTGAATAAAAATCACTCCATATGTTATAAAATCAACGCAATTCTCGTCTTTCCAGAAAATTGAAAATGTGAAGTGTAAAAAAAAAGATCGAATTAATCTTTACCCAACAATATATCCTAATATATCAAAATTATTTAATATAGTTTGTTGATAAATTGATAACTATTACTATATTATGAGTGATTTGAAAGCTAAGAAACATTTTTCATAGCAAATGTAGACATATAGCATTAAACAATTTCTATCAACATTTGTAAATGTCCATACTTGAAGCGTGTATAATAATACATTGTTTTCAAGTAGAATTATATTTCCTTGTTGCTGATATATAGTGATGATTTACAAAAAAAAATATAATTAATATCGCTTAAAGTATCCCTACTTTATACAATTTAAATTTACGTAATTGTTTGATTACTTCAGATATTACATTTGGTCAATGTTTTGTTTATGAAGGAAATATACATTGAGAACATTTTTGAACCAAACTATGTCATTCAGACGCCTAAATGTGTATTGGTTTGCTTTGAGTTCTGATTTTGAGAACTATGGTGGTTGTCGAAGATGCGGAGGGTATATAGTTTTTGACTGATCCGTCAGTCCGTCTGTCAGCAAGTGGGTACACCATTTGTCCGGATAACTCTTCCACTGTTTTTAAGATATGAAGTTTTTATTTTGCAGGTTGATTGTGCACATATCAAAGATGTGCATGGTACTAAGATTTTGATTTTGGATAATTTTTCAGAAAACTACACATTGTTGAACTTTGTCATTTTTACTCATTATATTGCATATAGGGTACACCATTTGTCCGAATAACTCCTCCTACAGTTTTTAAGATAGGAAGTTTTTATTTTGCAGGTTGATTGTACACTTATGAAAAATGTGCATGGTATTTCGATTTTGATTTTTGATAATTTTTTAGTATACTACACACTGTTGAACTTTGTCATTTTTATGCATTATATTGCATCATGTTGCATATAGTTGCATATAGGCTACATTATTTGTCCGGATAACTCCCCCCTACAATTTTTAAGAAAAGAAGTTTTTATTTTGCAAGCTGATTGTGCACATATTAAAGATCTGCATGCTACTTCGATTTTGATTTTTGATAATTTTTCCGTATACTACTCATCGTTGAACTATGTCATTTTTATGCATTATATTGCATATAGAGTACACCATTTGTCCGGATAACTCCCCCCCGTACAATTTTTAAGATAAGAAGTTTTTATTTTGCAGGTTGATTGTGCACATATTAAAGAGATGCATGCTACTTCGATTTTGATTCTTGATAATTTTTCAGTATACTACACATTGTTAAGCGTTGTCATTTTTATGCTTTATATTGCATCATGTTGCAAGCATATAGTATACATCATTTGTCCGGATAACTCCTCTTACAGTTTTAAAGTAGGGAACTTTTATTTTGCAGATTGATTGTGTATATATCAAAGATGTGCATGTTAATTGGATTTTCATTTTTCCTAATTTCTTCTCAAAATATGAATTGTTGAACTTTTTAATCGAGAAAATGCTTATAGGGAACATCACTTGTCCGGATAACTCCTCCTACAGTTTTTAAGGTAGGAAATTTTTTATTTTGTAGATTGATTGTGCATCTATTGAAGATGTGCATACTACTTGGATTTTGATTTTTGCTCATTTTTCACTAAAATATACTTGTTGAATTTAGTCATTTTTAGGCGAGATAATGCCTAAAGGGTACACCATTTGCCCTGATAAATTCTCAAGTTTTCAAAATATTTCAAAGAATGATTGTGCATCTGTAAGAGATGTGCAAATTTAAACTCTTTGGATTTCGATTAAGGTTCTTTAATATTGGAAATTTTAACCTTTAGCTAACGCTCTAGGTTAAATTGGAATATTAAAGTTCAACCCATGGTTAAAGAACAATAATCATATACCTGTCATGGATTTTTTCTTAATTTACTAGTGCCTGTTTTTTAGAAAATATATGTGGCAAAAAGGAAGTCCCATTCAGTATGCAGCGAAATTCTTAGTTTCTTACATGCCATTTTTTTGCACTTGATGTAACAATGTACTACGAAGTCAACAATGCGAGACAGTATTGAAACGACCCCAATATAATTTCAGAGCCATTTCCAACTCCTAATTACACCTCTCTGAGAAACTGATGCAAAAATATTCAGTAGTGCTTTCTTTTATGTGGCCTACAGAGTTATTTTTATTTACTCAATATTTTTTATACTTTATGCTTTCGCAGAGATTCTAGGAAGAAACCTGATATTTGAATTGTTTTCTTCTTCAACATTTGTTTCCCCTTGTTTCAAAAAATTTCGTGTGGCTTTGAATGCAGAAATGTATGGTTTCGTAATAAGATGGTCTATTTTGACAGCAGTATTTCTAGCTATATCTATATCTGTTGCTGAATGTATCGGTAAATGATGCAGTTTCCTGAACCAATTTTGATATAACGTCATGTCAAATGCAACGTTTACTTTCAATATTGAAAGACTATATGATATGTTTTTTCATTTTAAGCTCCGGAGTCAATAGTTTATGTGGTAGACTGGTAGGGAATGCGGTCACCTCAGGAATTTATTGCATTGTTGCATTCACCATCTGTCTGCATGGTAATTGCATGGATATTTTCCTTTCCATCTCACCTCATTATTGTGAATTAAATCCCTCTTAAATGTGTAATTCAACGGCTATCGGTTGAAGTTAATTTTACAGAGCATGCTTACTCTTCCAGAGCACTTGATGTCACACTCAGTTTCATGGGAGTCCACACTGTGAGAGCCTTTGGTATAAATGTGGTGTTTTTATTTCTGCGTTTTGTACCTGTCTAACGTCATTGTTTTTTGTGTTCTCGTTTTTGGTCATGGCTTTGGACTTTGATTTTTGTATTTACCACTCCTTTGTTCCTTCGGTATTCTAGTATCGTTTTTTTTAAAATGAACTTCCTGTTTTAGTTGGTAATGTTACCACATCTTTGGTAAATGGATTTAACATTTAACAGCTTATTCACTTTTGTTGTATCTTTAGCGATGTTGTGAACAAAGCAAACCGCTATCTCTAAAAACTTCCATATCAGGGTATGTTCACCTACATTTTTCAGCTGTTATCATGGTTTTACAAATCGTAACGATTTTTGTACATCCCGAAGAGAATTGGCATTTTTCAGTAGAAAGAAGAATTATTACAATATACTAAGAGTAATTATTTTTTACCACACTGACACATACTGATTTGGAATCAGTAGATTTAGAAAACCATTGTTTAAAATTACGTCTCGCTATGGATACAATAATAATAACCAATTGTCAGGATTGCGTTTTCTTCTTTGTCAAATTTCATTAATTTTTGAAGATTGTTACTTTAAAACAACGTCACTATATTAAAGATAAAGAATTATTGTAGCATAAAAACATTAATACTTACACTAGCTAATGGACCTTGTGTCATAAGGCTCTTTAGTAAGTAATGTAACATCCTTCGTGTAACATCAATTATCAAGATTTGAGGTAAAACGATTTCGCTTCTATATGACAGGTTAAAGAATAAAGTATATTACTTCGAAATCGTATATTCATTATTGAAGATCCGGATAAAGTGACCATTTCAAGTAATTTTTTTCATTTTTCATTTGTACCATTGTTTTTCCTTTTATTTAATGTAAAAGAAACCATTATAAATGTTCGCAATTAGTGATGCCACTAACTAAAATAATGTTCATTCTCAAATCACACCTTTCTTTCTTATCGTTGTAAAACGGTTTATATCATCGGTTCGAAATGCAAAGTATTTTGAAGATTTATTCACGATCATTCTGTTCATATAACAATTGCATAATTCTTCAAATACATCTAAAATTTCTGATATAACATTAGATATGTAACTTCGTAAAAAAAAGTTCAAAACAAATCCTTTAGTGTATTATTTGAGCATATCTATAATTACTTTTATGTTAAATGTAACTTGTAAGATACATATTAATTAGCGGGAGCATTGGAGACACATTGTATTGGACCATATAGATCTATCACATGATCTTTGGTACTACTTCTTTATGCAATATAAATATATGATATAATATGTATGAGCATACAGCTCATTAATATAATTGCAGTTGGAGTTTACATATGTGTTATGGTCTCATATTCATTTACTCCATATCCTTTCATAAATAAATAATTCCAGTGGGATCTTAAGCCCTTCTGTCAAGGTTGTAAGGGTTCAAAGTTTGACACGCTATCACTAGACCACCGGAGACTTGTTAAAGTTCCGGTTAATTAATATACTTTAGTGTCACATTACGTGTAAAAAAATGTTTTAACTCTATTTTACATCCCTCAGGTCGAAGTAGATTAACATTTGGGTTTATAATTATCTTACAAATTATCTTGGGAAAATCATATTCTTTCCATATGTAAAAAAAGGCATATAAGAAATTGGACATTATGTTTAAAATGAAAAGATTGTTGCCGAGAATGTACTTAGAAAAACCGTATAATTCAAAGATTCTGCAAGTTCTCGATTATTTTGATATTTCATATAACAATTGTTTACATTGTGAAAATGAATTACTTGGAAAAAAATCAAAGAAGAGCAGCCATACTCATAACGTGTGCTTTTCGTATTACAAGTCATAAGGAACCACTGAATGAATTGGGATTTTATCTTTTCAATTCGTCGAGAAATTCTGATTATTTTCTTTTTCAAAATTATTAACGATGACTGTCCCAAGTATTTACCTGCTTGTTGTCCCCTAGTTATACATAACACTGAAAATTATAATCTTCGGGGTAAGGATAAGATTCTTCACTTACGAACACATACGGCTAAGTTTTCTTCTTCGTATTTTCCCTCCACAATCAGAGAGTGGAACCAAATTCCACATAAATATAAGTTATCAGCTCCCTTAAACATTTTAAAAGAAGAAATTAAGTCCCTTTCTGTAAAAGCAATTATAAAAAGATTCATTTGGCTTTGGTATTGTTAAAGTAAATCATATTCGGATTAGATAAGGTCAAAGTGGATTAAATCATCATTTATTTTATTTATGATTTGATTCCTCTAGACTTTGTAATAGATGTGTTGCAAGAAAACCGGAAACGGTAGAATATTCTTCCTCTATTGTAAATACTTTAACAATATAGGGTCTGTTCATTTCAAAAATTAAAGATGCTAATCTGTCCAAATGTGAACATGATAACTTACAAAGAAATTATCAGTAAATATTTAGTTGATATTATTAAATTTGGAAATGATGATTTATCGAAGGATGACAACAAACTTTTGTTTCAATATATTTTAAAATTTATTGGAAATATTAAGAGATTCTGATAAAATGTTAAATAATCATTTACTATTATTTGTACTTTATTTGGTGAGTGTGTGCGAGAGAGTTTTTTTGTTAGGTATTTTGTCTTGAACTATATTGTCTTGTCTATTCTTATGTCAAGGAGAGCAACTTTATGCCCTTGTGCTGTTTGCCATTCTCTTTAAATAAATAAAGCATTACAGAAATCCCTTTGGTGTCACACAGAGATGGCGGGAGCAGTATAGTCTATCTGTAATATCTGTGTATCGAAGAACAGCCAAATCCCTTGGCGGGAAGGCAATCTCGATATTCATGTATCTAATTCTAACTCCATGGGGTTCCTACCATAGACCGTTATATATATGAAAAAGAAAGGAAATAGGGTAAATGTCAAGTAGACAAGATCCCATATCCAGGTTAAAATATATGTATTCATTTATCGGTAATTTGTATGAATTTCCTTTGATCTACAGAGACTGATATTCTCAGTATCACCGAACTTGACACTTTCACGAAATTATTGGGTCACTGTGAAGGCATCTCGTGCGGGTTGCTATGCCGGCGTCATGGTTTGGAACTACTTGTTGTGTTAATACGTGTACAATGTATATGTTGAATGAAACATCCATATAACAACGGCAGTAGAATACCGAAGGAACAAAGGGGTGAAATCCATAAAAATCGAAGTCCAAAGACAGGGCAAAAACGAGAACACAGAAAACAATGACGTTAAACACAAAAACAATGACGCCAAACAGACACAAAGCACAGAACCAGAAACCACAACATTCAGAACAAAGGCAATCGCAGTGTGAACTCCAGTGAAACTGAGAGTGACATCAGGTGTTCCGGAAGGGTAAGCATGTCCTGCTCTTTTCACAGCACCCGTCACACTGTGGGTGATTCAATCCGGGAAAATGTCAAAGTCGGTAGTCACATCCGGGAAGACGTGAATCTAGCTGAAAATGTCCACTTTCATTCGGGATACTGACACGTCATATCTTTCAATGATGCTATGGTGGCGGCCATAGAATTTCTTGAGGGATGAAATTAACAAAGGTTGAACAAATCCCTGACGAAGCAGCTTTTGGGACAGTGTTTTTGCTCTGTTCAAAAAATCACTGTACAAACAACAAGCTCGACAGTAACAAATCAACTGTGAAATGTACACTCCATAGGCTGGAGAGGTAGGTATATTGCTGCTAAGAAAGGGAAAGTTCACAATTGGGAAATTAAAATCATCACGCTTGTCATATAGCTTAGATTTCAAACTCCATCTTCGTCAATATACAATAAAAGATCTAGGTACGAAGCTGAAGTAGGTGTTTCAGTTGTTTCTTTAATTTCAAGCTCATTTGGATAGATCTGA
This sequence comes from Modiolus philippinarum, assembly GCA_002080025.1. Taxonomy (NCBI): domain Eukaryota; kingdom Metazoa; phylum Mollusca; class Bivalvia; order Mytilida; family Modiolidae; genus Modiolus; species Modiolus philippinarum. Next base: position 37,907 of record MJUU01020605.1, read on the forward strand.
TGTAAATAATTCTTAAATTTAGGATTATTAAGAGAAAGCACATCGTTCAGTAGCGGAAGCTGAAATTAAAGGACGGGGCTAAATGTTTTTGTTTTCTTTGAATAAGCCCTTGTAAAAACTTGGCCTCGTACGAGTAAAGGAAAAGGTCAGCTAAAAGCGGCGCACAGTTTGTTCCCATAGGAATTCCTATTGTCTGTTGGAAAACACGACCTCCAAATTCGACAAAAATATTGTCGATCAAAAATTCTAACATTTTGATTACGTCAGTCTCGGTGTACTTCTTATTTGAATCGGTGTGGTTCTTAACAAAATATGTCTTGTCCTTCCCTATAACTAAATAGGTGTATCTGCGTTCGTCACCCTGATATTTTCCCTTTATATTTAATGTAAAACGACATTTTTTCAAAAAAAAATATTGTAAGCAATGAAGGGATATGGAGTAAAAGCAAATGAGACAAAATCTCCACAAATACATGGGAAAAACAAGCAATGGAACAACGCTTTTATTGTTGTTCTTCATCTTGAAGTCACCATGAGGCCTTCAACAATGAGCTATGCTCATACCTCATAGTAAATTCAAGACGGCCCCTAGCACCGGTTTAAGCAGAATTCATTGCTGGATGTCGAGCAACGCTACAACCATATTTATTATGTCATGGATGCGGGATCGTCAACAAATATAAAATCAACTGGCAAAGTATTCTTACAATTGCTGGCATCCATCGCCCGACAAAAAGACCAATAGAAGACAAACACAACGTTTAAACAACCACAGGGCACTCATCGAGTCAATAGTAAGAAAACTTGGCATAATGAAATTATGAGATGTGGGCATAAAGAGGTGGTTAGAATAATCATTTTGAAAACAAAAAATGCCAAAATTAGAAATTATGATAGTGCATCCACATGAGAAATTCTCTCAGGAACAAGTACACCATAACTGAAATGTATATAGAGCATACATCTCTATATACCATTCCTATAAGGCCATTTTTTCACTGATTTTGATAACATTTTCACCAATAAATAGAGAAATATGTATAGTTTATTTGTTTATTTTGGCACTTTTTATTCATTTGTCGTTTTTTAGAATCTACAATTTAAAGGTCAAATAAGGTTTCCACTAAAAAATTTACTTGCGTATTTAGGAAATTTGTGACAAAAAAATTAAACCCTATCTTCAAATCAATGCACGTTAATTAACGTTCAATGCAAAAAATTAATTCCAAATAACAACGTTGGATTCTCTGTTTATAAATGAAAATTTCATAAAAATGTTGATTTATATAACATACATAGGGAAAATATCGGGGTGGCAAAAAATAACTCCCACTGACTGTAGATTTATATTAACATTGAATAAAAATTACATCATATATTATGACATCAACGCACACTTCTCGTCTTTCCAGAAAATTGAAAATGTGAAGTGTGAATTGATTTTAACGAAAAATATATCTAAATTTCTTAAATTATATAATATCGTTTGTTGATAAATTGATAACTTTTACTATATTACAAAATTTTTGAAATCTAAGAAACATTTATTATACCAAATGCAGACATAAAACATTAAACAATTTCCATCAACATTTGTAAATGTCCATACTTGAAGCGTGTATAATAATACATAATTTTTCAAGTAGAATTATGTTTCCTTGTTCCTGATATATACTGATGATTTACTGGAAAAATAACATAACTCAATATCATGCAATATCTAAAGTAATCAAACAATTGTGTAAATGATTCCGAGGTTACAATTCATTGAACTGAATAAAGTACGGATATTTTAAGCGTTATTCATGATGTCCTGATGTAATAGTACTTTTTTGAATGTATGTGACAAAAAGGTATGTCTCATTAAGCGCGATTCTAGGCTCATTACATGCAATTTTTTGCACTTGGTGTGGTTTCCCGTGTAACAGTGTGCTATGGAGTCAACATCTCAGTGTCTTTTCCAATCTTAATAACACCCCTCTGTAATACTGTTGCAGAAATATTCAGAAGTGTTTTCTTCTTCTATTGTTTTGCTCACAAGTTTAACTTTCATATATACTTAATACTTTTTATATTCTATGTTTTTGCAGACATTGTCAGTAAGAAGCCTGATGTTTAAATTTTGCTCTTGTTCAATATTCATTTCCCCTTGATGTAATAACTTTACACATAATATATGGATTCTTAACAAGATGCTCTATTTCGATAACAGCATTTCCAGCTAAAATCTTCAGTATCTTTATAGTACTGCATGTATCGGTACATTAGTGATGAAGTTTTTCCGAGTTGATTTTCATGTAAGGGCATGTTTGGAGCAGAGATTACTTTCAATGACAAAATAAACAGTTTGTGTGGTAGACCGGAAGGAGTGTGGTTAGCTCAGGGTTAGAGAGGATTGTTGCAGATATAATTTCTTTGCATGCCCCCCTCTGGCATGTGTAATACAATTGCTGTCTGTTGAAGATAATTTTACAGTAACATCTGTATTTTCAATACTTATTTATTTTATACCGGTAGGTATTTGCAAACCAGTACCCAGTATTTCGGTGTTGACCCGAAAACTGAAAATATTTGTTTAACTTGCAATATCTAAATTTAATCAAATTTTATTAAAGGGTTTAGCTTTTCATACTTTAGATTCGATCTGTAATGAGGAGACAAAAGTTGTTGAAATGGCCATCTGCAGCAGATTGATTTACATTAACACACGTATTTTTATTCGTAATTCATTCAGTTTTTTATACTTTGTATGAAGACAAGTGCTAACCAGTGCTGCTATATTCCAGTGTGCTGCATTGGTGTTTGACTCAAGACTATCTGTAGCGTTTTCAGATGGTCCCTCATTTATATTTTTTAAAGTTTCTTTTGAAAAGGACCATTGCAGTAGACAACTTAAAGGAGGCGACTTGCCTTGAACAAATAAAGTTACTTTTGAAGCTTAATCCTATATATTTTCTAATTGTTTCCAGTTTGCATAGAAATATATCATCACAGACAGAAAATTTAAAACAAACATTTTCTGTATGCTTTATTGCTTTTTCATAATATATGCCTAATTTCTCGAAAGAAACTCTCACCTGAATAATCACATTTTTCAATTTCAATTTCACATTACCCTAAGTAACAACGGCAGTAGAATACCGAAGGAACAAAGGGGTGAAATTCACAAAAATCGAGGTCCAAGACAGGACAAAAACTAGAACACAGAAAACAATGACGTTAGACACAAAAACAATGACGCCAGACAGACACAAAGCACAGAACCAGAAACCACAACATTCAGAACAAAGGCACTCACAGTGTGAACTCCAGTGAATCTGAGAGTGATATCAGGTGTTCCGGAAGGGTAAGCATGTCCTGCTCTGTTAACAGCACCCGTCACACTGTGGGTGATTCAATCCGGGAAAATGTCAAAGTCGGTAGTCAAATCCGGGAAGACGTGAATCTAGCTGAAAATGTCCACTTCCATTTGGGATGCTGACACGTCATATCTTTCAATGATGCTATGGTGGCGGCCATAGAATTTCTTGAGGGATGAAATTAACAAAGGTTGAAAGTGAGAACCGAACCGCCAATCCAGAAACGAACAATCCAAGGACAATGGCAACATCAGAAACAAAAAAAAAAAAAAAAAAAAACAGAGGCACAACATGGGTACGGCACAGAAAAGAAAAATGAAGACACACACACACAAAGATGAACAACACGGACCCAATAAAAATCATGGGTGAGATCAGGTGCACCGGAAGAGTTAGCATCGCTTGCTTCCTATAAGACATCCGCCGTGTTGAACATGTCAAATCCGGTAGTAATGTCAAATCCGGTAGAGGAAACAACAATTAAGGTTTAGAGGGAAAGATCTGTTGTCATCTTGGATGACTTCAAGTTTTGGGTAACATACCCTCGTTGAAGTAGCCTATTTGTGAGCAACCGGGCTTTATCAAGGAAGTCACTCTATCGAACACAGGCTCTTGAATAGCGAATAAACTGTGAAATGTAAAATCCATATGCCGGCGCTGTTGGGATGTTGCTACAAAGAAAAGGAAAGTTTACTCTTGGAAAGGTGAAGTCATCGCGTGTGTCGTACAGCTCTGTTGTCAATTTCAAAGTGAAGGTCAAGGCTGATGTAGAAGTGTCTGTGGTAACCTTAATTTCGAGCTCTTTTGGATAGATCAAATGAAGAAAATCACCAAAGCGAGGGTTGTTTAGTGACAAAGTATCATCTATATAACGGAAGCTAAAATTGAAGGATTGGGCCAGTTTTTTGTATCTTTATTTTGAAGAAGCCCTTCGATGAATTCAGCTTCATAAGAGTGAAGAAACAGATGGGCTAGGAGAGGCGCACAGTTTGTGCCCATAGGAATTCCGATAGTGTGTTGAAAAACAAATCCTCCAAACTGGACAAATATATTGTCGATCAGAAACTCTAACATTTTAATCACTTCTTCCTCTGTATATTTTTTCTCCGATTCAGAGTCATTTTTCACAAAGTAGGCTTGTTCTCTACCTACAACAATGTACCTATATCTTCGGTCACCGTTCTTACCTGAGAAACATCTATGAATTGAACCTTTCAGCCGAGATTTTAGTTGTTCATGAGGAATAGTAGTGTAAAGCGTGGAGAAGTCGAAAGTTTTAAATGCTGTTACAGTGTGATAATGATCTAGAGTTTAAGATGTCAAGTAGATCTTTGGAGTTTTTCAAAATCCAAATTTCATTTACACCACTTCTTGAAAAGCAAGTATCACAGTATTTTTGAAGGCCATCTTTAACAGCTGTCAAGATGGAGGTTAGCAATTTAGAAATAGGTTTTGTAGAGCATTTGGCAGATCCAACGATGTATCGTTCTTTGTATGGGCATGTATGTAACTTAGGTACCCAATACAAAGAGGGGAGATCTGTGTCTTCATCCTTGGTGGACATCCCGAGGGAAAGCAAAACAGATTTATGGTTCTGTAATATCTCCTCCTTTGACAAAGTAGTAGCTGCGTAAGTTGAATTGCCGTTGGAATTATCAATGCCTAGTTCTTTCTTTAAACAATTTATATAATGATTTTTGCAAATAAAAATGATATGATTATGATATAAACAACTTCTTATTCATCGGACTATCGCCTTCAGGGTTATAACTACTAAAAATTCATAAATAGAAATTTTCACCATAAGCCGAAACCGAAACCGACACAGAGACCGAAACCCAAACCAATTTAACTTGAATAATATTCAACATTCAAAAGTGTTCATACTTGAATACTTCTTTGAACTATATAGATTATCCCTGCGCATCTGCAGAAAATAAAGTAACAGTACCTTCGGTATTTTGTTATTTACCAAGTTTTTATTCTTTTTAGGAGTAAGAATATACGTCTCAGCGTTAGTGGAGCGCATAAATCAACATTTGTGAAATAGTACATAAGTTTTGATGTTTCAATATTCAAATGGTCTTCGTGTGCATGGAGTGGCTATTGTGTGGCCGGATATATATCTGGATAAAGATGATATAACGCACGGATTAATTGATCTTACAGGTCCATAGGAACAATAATCTTTTCTAAGAGATTGTTATACACTAGTAGGTTTATGTCAGGCCAAGGACAAAAATACATGATTTATTAATATAAACAATTAATATCTAAAACATTTTTTAAATTTAATAAATATCTATAATTCAATTGTCAATATTCCTAATCAATTAATTAATATTTATGGATTGAAAAACAATGAGAAACCTCCCTGTACTAAGTTAGTTATATAAAATCAAAGTGGAGATAGTTTTGATTAAAATATCAAAAGAGGATATTGATATGCTAATTAAAATTATCTCCACTTTGAACCATACAAAATTAACTTGGTACAGGGAGATAATCGACTGAGGTTTCTCATTATTATTATCATACTGAACTGCAAATATCAGTAAGGAATTATTAAATAACTAAATAAAGAATTATTAATATTTATAAATAAATTGTTTATATTTGTAAATGATTTGCATATATTAATAAATAAAGTTTAAATATTGATAGATGAAGAATAAATACTTAAAAACTTATTTTAAACATTAAAAAAATAAGCAGAAATTATAAATATTGAAGAAACTCCGTAAATATTTTTAATTGATTTATTAATATTAATGAATGAATAAGAAATATTTTTAAATAAATTAACAATAAGAATAAATTATTATTAATATAAACAGAGGAATTATAAGCATTTATAATGAATTGTTAATATTTAGAAATTATTCAACAATTAACTATAAATATTTATAATTAATTTGTTAATATTTTTGTTAAATCATAAATATCAATGACTGATTTACTAATATTCATAATTAATTACAAATTTTTATTATTCATTTATTAATATTCATAATTAAATTTTAAACATTTATAAAGAGAACAATAATAAATAGCAAAATTTGTTTAATTAATATTATAATTCTTGCTTATTTCTTAATATTTTTATTCATTTATATATATTTATAATTCATTTATTAATATTAACAAATCATTAATACATTTTTATGATTAATTTATTAATATTAATAATTGATTTATTAATATGTACAATTCAGTTATAAATAAATTTTCCAATTATCAATATTGAAACATTTTAAATATTCACAGTTGAATTCCAACTATTAAGAATTAAATCGTGAATAACTAAAAAATGAATTGTTTATATTGAAAAGTTATTATTAATAATTGTTATTCTTAATAAATCAATAGAAAAAAAGAAGGGAAATGAGGAATGTATCAAAGAGACAACTACCCAAAGGGGAATAATAAAAACTCAAAGCCACCATAAGATCTTCAATGAACGGTGAGAAAACCCCACACCCATTTGCATGATTTATTTATATTAAAAAAATCATTAGAAATGTTTATAATTAATATGTTAATATGAATAATATAATCAATCGATTTATTAATATTTGTAATTCTTTTACTATGTTTTATTTTTTTTATAAATACTAAAATTATAAATAAAAAGGCCTTTTTTGAATATCTGTAATTCTTGTTTCTTATATTTGAAATTTATTTATAGATATTTAAACTTCATTCATAATTATTCTTTTTAAATTTATAAATAATAGGTAATGAAACAACGGCAGAAGAATACCGAAGGAACAAAGGAGTGAAATTCACAAAAATCGAAGTCCAAAGACAAAGACAGGGCAAAAACGAGAACACAGAAAACAATGACGCTTGAAACAAAAACAACGACGCAAGACAGACACAAAGCACAGAAACAAAAATCACAACATTCAGAACAAACGCACTCACAATGTGAACTCCAGTGAAACTGAGAGTGACATTAGGTGCTCCGGAATTGTGAATATTGACAATTAAATTACAAATATTTGTTAATCAATTGTTTTAATTATCAATTATTTATATGACTAAATCACGTATTTTTTTTTAATTAAATTACCATAAACCTACTAGTGTATAACTATTGTTCCTATGGACCAGTAGGATCAATTAATCCTTATGTTATAGCATCTTTATCCAGATATATAGCCGGCTATAAATGCCACTCCATACACACGAGGACAATAAGAATATTAAAACACAAATATTGAATTATGCTATTATGCACTGCACTATCGCTTAGACGTATATTCTTACTCTTCGAAAAGAATGAAACCTTTGTATGAACTGAAGGATTAAGGATAATCTATATAGTTCTAAGGCTTATGCAAGTATATTTTATGTCAAAGAAACACTTTTGAATGTTTAATATTATTCAAGTTATATTGGTTTCGGTTTCGGTCTCGGTTTCGGTTTCGGTTTCGGCTTATGGTGAAAATGTCTAATAGGTTGGCCTGAAGTGCGAAATACTTATTTCATTAATCAATTTTCATCCTGCCCTCTTTTACAACTCTTTTTTCTTGAATATATTTGGATTAGAGGGGTCCTTAATCGTAAGAAGCAACGATAATGCAACATTTGTGATCATGATATGTCGGTATACTGGTTATCTGAAAGCCGGGCTATGCATTTCTTTTCAACGCCCTATAAATGTTGACAGCCACCTTTCTCTTAAAACAATACAAGAAATATGGACGAAATGCACGAGACAAAGTCTCTATAAATACGTGATTAAACATGGCAATTCATATGTATGCCCCTTTTCTGGTTTTTTTTTCCAATTTTTATAATACAGGCGTAGTTTATTACAGTATTACTTTTCCAAGTGCAAGTTTGCATTTAAATACAAATGTCGATTATAAGACAGAAAACATGCCCCCACCTCCATCTGAGGAAATTGACCATAACCTAAGACAGTGAAGAAATGTCTTTTTCCTCTGTGATGACAACCAGCATCTTTGCTGTCCTTACCAAGGGCAATAAAATAATATAAATGCATACTATAGAACCAAACTTAACCACCAGTAGACTTACATTTGTCCAAAATTTTTTGCAGATTCATTAAAGATTGTCATGTTTTAGCAATTTCAGGTAGATTGCATCTGGATTTGTTTTGAAATAAATGAATTCATATCCAAATACTTGTTTTCAATATATATTACAAATCAGCAAAACAATTTCCCTTTGTCTATTTTATTCGTATGTTCACATCAATATTATACATTTATTGACTGGTTCAAAGGTTGAACCCGGAGATAAAACTGTTTTCCTTGGACTCAGTGAAACAGTTAAGTTTGACGGTTCTACTAAACGGATGTTGTCTGAAATACCAGTCTATATTCGTTTTATTACCATATACATATATTCTATAGTTCTATTAAGAGTAAAATATTTTAGTTTATCATTGTTCCTTTTCATATCCCTGGATATCTTCATGCAATGAGTTCTGTTGCTCGATGGGGTCTATTGACTTATGGGATTGATTGCCAAGTGATGTCTAATGTCCGATGAATTCTGTTGATACGAGAACACAATTAGGTCCCTTTAATAGTCGTTGTGTACGAATATAGTTCCTAAGAAAATAGTGTATTTCTCTGAATTCTGTTTTCACTGCTTTATACTACATATTTTGTATGTTTTATGGGTTCAAATGAAAGAACAGACATTATAGAACATTTAAAATTAGGTATTGAGTTTTAAATCAATGTGCAATTAGTGATTAGGTCAAGTGCAAAAAGGTGAAATTTGCTTTATTCGGAACTCATCTATCTTTACCAATGAGGGTTCCCTCAGTTCTGGGAAATTCAAAAGAAACTGAAACGTTGAAAGTTCATAGTTTTTGTATATTTTTTTACACTAAGGCTGTTCTGTAAGTATGCCAAATGTCATGAAAATTGCGCAGCAGGTGAATTTTTTTTTAATTGGTCTTTACATTTGTTTATTTTTGCAAAGACAAATAGGGGAGAAATAATTGTGTTCTCGTTCCTAATAGAGGGGAGTTCAAAACCAGTTTGAGTGACTTTTCTGTAAAACCACGAGTATGATTTGGATGCGGAATGACAGGAAATGGTAAAGTACATGGGACAATGCCTTGTGAGTTTAAATTCAATCAATTTATACTAGATTTGACTGCTTCGTGGCAAATTTGCCCCCCCCCCCCTTTTATGGGTTTTATAAACATTTGTAGGTAAGCCTGTCTTGTGTACAGGTCAATAGATGTTGCCATTTTTACTGATTTAATCCCCAAAAACTGGTATGTTTACAATGTTATTTGGTTGAAATTACAAATATATTGTATTTTTTGGCCCATTCGGAGGCTTGTTGTCATACATGTACATGTACCCCAGTGGCATTCAGAAACCAATAGTTCTTGGTTAGGATCATTATAACTTTTATTCGGTTTTCTGTATTTATACCAAGACATAGAAAACATCTATTTGAAGACTTAAGGTTAACAAAAATTTGAGACATACAGTGCGAGACATGTGTCTTGAGCAAGATGACCTTTTCACATTCAGTTATAGGTTGCACATTGGTATTAATTCTTTATTTATTTATTTATTTATTTATTTATTTATTTATTTGTTTGTTTGTTTGTTTGTTTGTTTTTCTATCTGTCTGTCTGTTGTTTGTTTACATGCCCAGAAAATTGATATCATAACAACATAAATTCTTTTCTTGAAAATTTGTGCGGGCCTTAAAAGGGCCTTTTAAGACATCTCATCCTGCTGTAAGTTGTGAAGATATCTGCTGGTGGCTGTTCTGTATTTTCCATTCTTCTTTGAGCTTCAGACTGGTCTTCCATTTAATGAAGTAAAGCCTATTTCTTCTTTGACGGGTACTTATATCTAAAGGTATAGCATCCTTTCTTTAGTTGTCTCTAGATGAGTTTCACCAACAGTTTCCATCCTTCAGTCACAAATTCTCCCTACTTGTATGCTACTTAGATATAGATGTATATATCCTCTTTCATTTGTTTTTGCTGTTTGAAGATATCTTTGAAAATAGAAAAGTTACAGCCATTTTAATAACAGGGATTAGTCCTCAGATTTGAAATATTCAAACATATAATTATTTGTTTTACATGGGTATGGGTGGTCATTTTTGAGTTCAGATTTACAGCTTGTTATTGGACGGATCAGAACGAAACTTTGTAAAATGATTGGAAATATGATGGAAATTATGCAGAATGATTTTTATTACTGAGATGACATAAACAGGGGTCTAATAGATACGAGAACACAATTAGGTCCCTTTAATAGTCGTTGTGTCGTTGTGTACGAATGTAGTTCCTAAGAAAATAGTGTATTTCTCTGAATTCTATTTTCACTGCTTTATACTACATATTTTGTATGTTTTATGGGTTCAAATGAAAGAACAGACATTATAGAACATTTAAAATTAGGTATTGAGTTTTAAATCAATGTGCAATTAGTGATTAGGTCAAGTGCAAAAAGGTGAAATTTGCTTTATTCGGAACTCATCTATCTTTACCAATGAGGGTTCCCTCAGTTCTGGGAAATTTAAAAGAAACTGAAACGTTGAAAGTTCATAGTTTTTGTATATTTTTTACACTAAGGCTGTTCTGTAAGTATGCCAAATGTCATGAAAATTGCGCAGGTGAATTTTTTTTAATTGGTCTTTACATTTGTTTATTTTTACAAAGACAAATAGGGGAGAAATAATTGTATTCTCGTTCCTGTTGACCGATGGACTTTTCACTGATCAATAATATCCGGTTCAACTTTATAAGCAGACTATAATATTACCTTAACGAAAATGTAGGTACGCCGTAGCGTATTCAAGTATTACGCTATGTTCTATGATCATGTTATATCCGTTGAGTAAATGATTTTACTATAATTGTACTTAATTTTATCGGAATGAAAGTAATTTCCCGTCAAACAATATTCGCATTTTACCGCTTCTCGACATAAAAACAATTTCATTACCCATAATTAATTGATAAGACAATATGAGGACGATGAAAGATGAGTTTATGGGAACATTTTACTAAAAAAATTAATTTGCTGACATCAATGTGAAAATTACCATCATAGAAAGGAGCGTATCTTTCTTTATTGTTTTTTATTTACATCCCTATTCCTTTCATACCATTGTATCATCTTATTTAAGTATAGCCATGAACTTTCTCTTCGTCTCTTATTTATTTTTTCTGAAGTTCAATGCCTTGCTGTTTTTGCTGTAAAAAGAATTATTCCTGTTGATAGAATTTCTTAATTATTGAATATCAAATTATAGTCAGCTGAAACAAAGTTAGGATATTAATTAACAGCATTATTTGTTAGATGTTGAGTCTGTCAGAAACTTCAATATAAAATTTTGTGTTTTCAGTCAAGATCTGTAAAAGTCTCATTAGGAGATAATTCTTCACTGTTCTATTCTTGTTGGCATTCAAAACATGTGATTAAAAGATCCAGAATACCAGCCACTGTAATTAAATTAATCTGTTTACAAAAGGAAAACATTTTAGTGACATTCCTACGTCAAGACTTTACATAAATTTAATGACAGTACTTATAAGAAGGACATTGATTTTCTCTGAATGCTTAACTTTTTGCACCACTCAGACAAAATCAGAACATTATTTATATTTGAACATTTTTATACAAAATCACTATACTTCAGAAGATAAATATTTGCTGTATTAAAAACAACTGACAAATCTATTAGTCTTGTCAATTTCATTTCAAATTTGGAGTTATTTGCAATTTAAAACTTGAAGTTTTGATGTATTAATATTCACTCTATTCTGATATACTTCAGTTATTTCTGATAAAGAATTAAATACATCCATGCAATTCTGTCTGTATTCGGCAGATTCTAATTGAAATCAATTTATTTTTCCATTTGTAGGTTAAGAAACCTTGAACATTCAGTAAAATTATTATAACGAAAAAACAAAAGAAAGGATGATTCTCCTAGCTTTTTTTCCCTACCAAGTTAGGTGAATTGAAAGAATTAATAAAAAAAAATATGCGTTAAGCATCAATTACATGCACCACTGACTAAAGTATAGAGCTTGAATTGCCATTACTTTGTATTTTACGTATCGAGAGAATCATTTTATGTGATGTGAACTTTAAATGTGATGTAAATCTAATCTAGCCATGGAGCATATCATTCTTAACTTTACGGAACACCTGCTGATTGATACCTTTACTTTTTGTGGGGTCCATACTGCTATTGCTTGAGTTAAGTGTCGTTCTTGTTCTTTTTTGTTTGTTTGTTTTGTGTTTGTCATATTGCTTCTATTTTTGTTACATCAGAATTGGTTTGGTTTTAATTTTTGATTTTTCAATCCCCCTTTCTGCCTTTATCCTTCGGTATTCGTTTGACGATGTATGGATAATTGTTAAACGAATAGACATGATTTGTTTGTCCTTATCTCCTTAAACGTAGCATTTGTGTCATGGAAACCATTTAATAATGTTTATCACTTAGGATAAACAGATTTAATGCAAGCGATGCAATCCGGAAAATCATATTCGTCCCGTCATTCTTTCAACTTTTACATACATAAAAACCACATTTTTGCTAGCCATCAGACATCACACGTTTTTGAAAGTCTTGAAATCCATTGCCATCTGGTCATCTTAAACCATGAGACCTCAAAAGCGTCAGAGAAATCCAACAACAAAAGCCGCAGCATCGACGCCGAGCACGTCAAAGCGGACAAAACAGTCACATAGGCCTAATAATCCACCTGAGATGGGACATGCTGCGCCACGCCAAAGAAATAATTTTCAGCGTGTGGAGGATGAAAGAAATGGAAATCCACAGCCCGCCAAGGAGGATAATCAACCCAGAATGACTGATCAACATCAAGGTATGGTGATGGAGGTGCAGATTGGTCCAAATGGGCCCGAGACTAATCCAGTTATTCCAGCCCAACACGTGCAACAGCCTGTTGAATTGGAGAGACAAGCGGCACCTTTGAACAATGTCAATGTTGCTCATGGAGAAAGTAGTCAACAGAACCCTGGTATGGTTAATTTGTCAAATAAAACTAGCGACAATTTTGGGGAAAATTTGGGACCAATAGGTAGTGATCATGTGTGTGAAAACCCTGCTAGTCAACCCAGCATTTTTGATTCCGTATGCGCCCACACCTTTAAAAATGAAAGAAAAGGTTTGGGCTGGGGAGTATATAGACATGAGCCTTATGCTTAAATCGGGCGAAGACCTGGCATATGACTCACAGTTGAATGGAGAGCTTGCAGTTAAGGGGGACCATTTAACAGTTGTTCAACAAAAGCCCAACCAGATAAGAAATAATCACACCTGGACCTCTGCCTTTATCAACTTTATGAGTATTATGCTTGAAAAATGGCCAGGCAAAGCTCAAGAATATCTAAAGTATATGCATGTTATTAGACTGGCAGCTTCAAGGGTATCAAATTTGGGTTGGGTTTCGTATGACGAACAATATCGTCTACGGAAGGCAAGGGTCCCACAATCGTCATGGGCCGACGTTGATATTGAGCTATTGTTATTATACGTCTCTACTCCCGAAAAACCCACGGAAAATTCTACCTTTAGGCAGCCCTTTCTTAGCGGAGTGGGACAAAATCGATCCCAAGGTTTTCAGCTCGGTCAAGGGCAAAAAGGGAATGGAACTTGCTGGGGATAAAATAAAGGGCGTTGTACATACGGGAAAAAATGCAGATTCATTCATAAATGCTCTGATTGCTACGGAAACCACCCAATCTCCTCCTGTAGAAAATCATGAATCATATTCTAGCAATCTCCAGTTTTATACATTAGGATATTCGCCCATTTGTGTTGACGAGGTAGAAAAATCATTGAAAAACTATCCGCAAAAAGACATTGCGCATGATTTGATAAGTGGCTTAAAGTTTGGCTTTCGATTGAATTATTCAGGACCGAGATTACCGATGAATTCTAAAAATCTAAAAAGTATTACCGACATGCCAGAGCTTGCCAAACAAAAAATTTCAAAAGAATTAGCAATGGGAAGAATTGCCGGCCCGTTTTCATTCCCCCCTTTTCCAACATTACGGGTTTTCCCAGTAGGTCTGGTCCCCAAAAAGAACGGCGATTTCAGTATGATTCATCATTTGTCGTACCCATGTAATAATTCTGTTAATGATTTTATCGATGACGAATTTTGTTCTGTTCGCTATTCAAGCATCGATGATGCTGTTAAAATTATTCAACGACACGGTAGGTGGGGGCAAGCTATCAAATATTAAAAGCGCTTTTCGCTTACTCAGAATCTTTCCTGGTGATTTTGAGCAGCTCGGTTTTACTTTTCAAGATAAATTTTATTTCGATAAATGTCTTCCTTTCGGAGCATCGATAAGTTGCGCTTTATTCGAGAAATTTTCGACCGCTCTTCATTGGTTCACAGAAATTCGTTCCGGTAACCCAAATATTTTACATTATTTAGACGATTTTTTATTTGGTGGGGAGGCAAATACTTCACGCTGTCACGAAACACTGAAATCATTTCAAGAAGTTTGTAAATCATGGGGGGTACCTCTGGCAGACGATAAAACTGTAGAACCAGTCGAAGTGCTTTCTTTCTTAGGTGTCGTATTAGACACAATAAAAATGGAAATGAGACTTCCCCAGGATAAAATTACAGAGGTAATTGTTCGCATTGAAACATGTTTGAACGTCAAAAAAGTAACGTTACGCGAGTTACAGTCACTTCTTGGTCTTCTAAATTTCGCATGCCAAGTTGGTGCCCCCGGAAGGGCATTTTACAGGCGCCTTATAAATGCTACATGTAAGATAACCAAACCCCACCATAGAATTAGAGTAACGCAAGAGATGCGAGAAGATTTGAGAGTTTGGTTAGTCTTTTTTTCAAAGTATAATGGAATTGCAGTTATGCTTGACAGTATGTGGACTTCCAACGAGACAATTTGTCTGTTCACGGATAGCGCCGGTGGATCAGATAAAGGGTTCGGCATTTACTTGCAGGGCAAATGGGCTCACGGATGTTGGCCGAAAGAATGGGCCGAAAATGGGTTACTTTCCGACATTACTTTTTTAGAATTATTTCCAGTTGTAATCTCAATACACATTTGGGGTATGCAGTTAAAAAATAAAAAGATTATTTTTAATATTGACAATCAAGCCGTGGTTACCATCATTAACAAAAAAACATCAAAATCGAAAAGAGTTATGGCACTTGTCAGAAATCTTGTTTTACTGTCCTTACAATATAACATAATGTTAAAAGCAGAACATATTCAAGGTAAAATAAATGACATAGCTGATGCCTTATCTCGTTCTGATTGGCAGAGATTCAAGACCCTTTGCCCAGAGGCAGACCCCGAACCGACAGAAATTCCAGACCATCAATGGAGAATTTGGAGCGAGAATTGAATTCCCTTATTAAAGCTTCAGCGGCTGAGTCAACATGGAAAACGTATAAAACAGCGGTAGAATCTCTTAATAACTTCCGAACAGTAAATGGCTTTTCTGAAATTTGGCCTGCCTCGATTGAGGTACTCCTTCATTATATCGCTTACCTTTCATGCAAAGGTTTTTCCACGTCAACGGTTACAACATATATTGCTGAAATTAGTCATTTTCATAAACTGAATGGTCTTTACGACCACACTAAGTCGTTTTTGGTTACTAAGGCCATCGAAGGGTTTAAAAGAAAAAATCCGAAAAGTTCCGATATTCGCGTCCCCATTTCTTTAACTCTCTTAAAAAAACTAATTTCTAGTCTAAATTACATTTGCAAGTCGTCATATGATTCGATAATGTTTGCCTCTGCTTTTAGTTTAGCATTTTTCGGATTCTTGCGAGTAGGTGAGTTTACGACCGATACAAAATCTGAGTGCGGTAGTCATGTTATACAGTTTAGAGATTTCCGTTTGGTCACTTCTCATGATTCTACAGACCTTTACTTAAATATCCGTAATTCAAAGACAGACCAAGCGGGAGCGTCATCTACTTTGATTATATGTAGTAATTCTGACCGTTCATTGTGCCTCGTTCGATTGTTAAAAGCATATTTAGACATCCGCAATAAGGCGGAAAATTCTCCCCTATTCATTCATTTTGATGGAACTTTCGTAAGTCGCTACCAATTTTGTTCTGTGTTACAAAGGGCACTTAACTTCTGTGAAATTCCAGATCATATTAGGTCTCATTCTTTTCGAATAGGTGCGGCAACGGAGGCTTCGCTTGCAGGAATAAGCGACGAGGTAATTAAGAAGTGGGGTCCATGGTCATCGGGGGCATACAGAAATTATAATCGTTTTTAATTTGATAAGAAATATTTTTTATTACTTCTAGGGCGTAGAATCTGGTTTATTGGATCTTCCATTGTGTACTGGGCCAGAAGAAGTATTTCTACCAGGCCAGGGGGGACAGACCTTGGGCTACAGACTTCAGGCTGTCGCATTTTTTGGTTTGGTCAAAGGGGAATGACATTGAAGCAATTAACCCCTACTGTAGGTAGTTATTTAGAAACTCATGCTAGGCCACAAGTAATAATTATACAACTAGGCTCGAATGATCTCGGAAGTAAAAAGGGATTTGAACTGATACAGGACATAGAATGTGATCTACTGCGCCTACGAGCCTTGTTACCTGACGTTAAAATAATATGGAGTGAGTTGTTACAAAGGAGATACTGGCATATTGCCAGAGATGGTAAAGCCTTGGAAAAAGCTCGTAAACGAGTAAACCTGGCAGTAAAAAATATTGTCTTGGGCATTGGGGGATACGTGATAAGGCATAATAACATTAGAGCCAGAGAAATTAATCTTTTCAGACATGACGGGACACACCTATCTGATATCGGATATAATGCATACTTGAACACTATACAAGGGGCTCTGGAAAGTTTCTTATCCTCCAATGGGCCTAGGGTATTCCCACGCCAGTAAACTGATTTGTTTTTTCCTAATTTGATAAATTTTGGCGGTGAGCGGGTTTCGACCCACTCATTTGGCGGGATCTGACAAGACGACTGTTGGTCATAATCCTACAATTGTACGTGAGCTCATATTTTGGTATACTTTCTTGTGGTACCACAAGTAGGTAAGGTTTTTTATATAATTTAGTGATTTGGCATTCTCACGTTTACCGGAGAGGCCAGTTCCTGAACTGGTACCAGTTTGGAATTCAGGTTTGACTCCTTTGAAAAATCCAGGGAGTAGGTTGTAAATGTGGGCTGCGTATCGGGGTTTATGTCCTTCCGTAACTCTCTTCTAGGTGACGTTGAGGTTCGTAGCATTCATTGGTACCAGTGAGGCACAGGCCTGCCCTTCGATTACTGGCGGTCTGTTCGTCTTGTCAGATCCAGTCTTTATTACTTTTAACTGTGGCCGTTTCTTCCACTTAATTCACATCATTTAAATTTTAGCACCTTACACTTATATTTGTTTGTCACGAATTTATTAAAACATCCTCGTCCGATCGCCTGGCTGCCTGTTTCACCATCTGTCCGTCTTGTCCATTACCTGTCTGTCCATCTGTCTGCAATTTGGGTCAAGTCTTTCATTAAACAATAAATACAGATAACACTTATCAGTTGAACAATTCTATGAAATGTTTCCCGTTCACATGATAAACTATAAAAAAAAATAAAATCCTTTCGAATAGAAATTTAGCCAAGTCAAATATTATAGATCATTTACGGTTTCAGTTAACTTAGTTATTTCTTTGCCACTCATCTTTTTTGCAATTTTTAGTATTTGTTGATAGATGCAATATAACCTGTTACTTTTATAATATAGTAGGGTCATTTTGAGGTGATATAGTTCTCTTATTTGTGTCTTAAGTCATGTCTTATCTTGTTGCGCTATTTGAGAATCTTCTATTTTTCTGCCCTTTTCAGCACTCTTCTTCTTTTTATCTACAAGTTCATTGTATTCATTTTCGTTTGTATCTATACAATTTTTGTATGATTCGATTTGAAAGTTATCATAATATGCATATTTCATGTAGGAGTGTAACATCTCTTTTGAAAATTTATATCTATGTTCACGTTTTACAAGAATATTCCTCTTTTTAGCTCACCTGGCCTAAAAGGCCATGTGAGCTTTTGCCATCACTTTGCGTCCGTCGTCCGTCCGTCCGTCCGTGAACAATTTATAAAATCTTCTCCTCTGAAACTGCTGAGCCAATTGTAACCAAACATAGCCTGAAGCATCACCAGGGTATTCAGTTTCAAAATTATGTTCGATTAGTCCGAAGGCCAAACAACATGGCTGCTGTTACTAAAAATAGAACATAGGGGTAAATTGCTGTTTTTTGCAAATAACTCAAAAACCATTACAGTTATCAAAAATCTGACATGTAGTAAAAGTGATCAGCATAGCAAGATCTACCTGCCTTGCAATTTTGAAGAAAATCCGAAAACCTGTCTTGGAGTTATTGCCCTTTTTTCCGTAAAATTTTCAAAATTTGTGCATTTTTAATTTTTTATTTCAAAAAGTGTAACGGATAGAGGTCAAGTTTAAATTGCAAAAAAAGTTCAGCATATCAAGATCTACCCACCCTGAAATTTTGAAGAAAATCCAATACCCTTGTAGGAGTTATTGCCCTTTTTCAAGGAATTTTCATAGTTTTCATATTTTTCGTGTTTTATCTTGAAAACTATAGAAGATGATGGTTAAGTGTAAATTGATAAAATGTTTGCCATGCTGTGTGGACTTCAAAACTGGTGTTGAAAATTGTTCCTTGACCGCCATTTTCAAAATGCCTCCAAAAAAGGCGGGAAAATTCAAAATTGTCCGATTTCAATGAAATTTGGTTTCCAAATAGGTATTGATGTTGCGACTTCAAAACCGACGTTATAAATTGTTCGTCGACCACCATTAAAAAATGGCAGCAAAAAAAGGCGGGAAAATTCAACATTGTCAGTTGGTTTCCAAATAGATATAGATGTTGCGACTTCAAAACCGGTGTTGAAAAGTGTTCGTTTACCACCATTTTCAAAATGGCTGCCAAAAAATGTGGGAAAATTCAGCATTGTCCGATTTTAATGAAAGTTGGTTTCAAATGGATATTGATGTTGCGACTTCAAAACCGGTGTTGAAAATTATTCGTTGACTGCCATTTTCAAAATCGACACCAAAAAAAGGCTGGAAAATAATTTTCCGATTTCAATGAAATTTAGTTTCCAAATAGATATTGATGTTGGGACTTCAAAACTGGGTTTGAAAATTGTTTGTTGACCGCCTTTTCAAAATGGTAAAAAAATAGGCGGGAATATTCAACATAGTCTGATTTCAATGAAATTTGGTTTCCAAATAGTATTGATGTCGTTACTTAAACATATGGTGTTGAAGATTGTTGTTGACCTCCATTTACAAAATGATGTCTCAACTTCAAAACTGGTGTTGGAAGTGGTCCTTAGCAAGAAATTTTTTGTCAAAAAAGCCCAACAAAGCAATATAGTAAAGCATGATCAGACTTAAATTACATTTCAAGAAATTGGTGGTGTTTAAGCTACCAAAGTTTGAGAGAATGAAGTTCAACTGTATAACTTACAATTTGAGCTTGATTGTGGCAACTGAAAGCCAGGTGAGCGATACAGGCTCCTGGGAGCCTCTGGTTTTCAAATACGGTATAAAAAAATTATGGTCATTTTAGTTTAAATGAAAGGTTCGTCCGAAACCAGAACTGATCTTGATGAAAACTGCTCCACCATGCATATCTTCCGAAATTGTAAAAATTGCGAAAGAGTACAAGGTACAATTTCAAAGTCTTTGTAAAAATTTAATTATTTTTTTTTCTACAAAGGAGTAAATGTAACTGAAAACTGAAATGGTAAAAGTTTATATATAGTGTTTTCCCTTGTCTTTGATAATAAGTTTAATAATGCACAAACCTCAATAAAAAGGCATTTCATTACTCTAATGTTTGTCGTCAGGGTAAGGTAATTTTTCAAAGGAACATGTGCTTCATTCTAGAGATGTCCCGTAAATAATATTTCATAGCCATATCTAAAAGCATTCTTATGGGGTTGTAATAACAAATGACTATTAATTTCTGATCACTTGTGTACTTCTATGCTGTCGTATGATGCTATAGAATTTTGTTCCTATAAGTCATGAACAAAAAAAGGGAATTTATAAATTCAATAACCTTTGCAGACAAAACACTACAGAGCTTTTATTAAGCTCCGTTTTACAAACTGATTCACAACTCACATACTGTATTACTTTTATCTGAAAGGGAAATTATTTTATGACATAAAAGACTTTCTAGGTATTTAGAAGAAAGGCTTGCTCGGCTTCTTTGAGGTATTATATTTGTCGATTAGCAAAGTCTGGATTTGACGGAAACGCAATTCCATCATCCGACTTGTCCTTACGATGTCTGTCCAATACTTTGTCATTATTGAATCGGGAACAACAGTTTTACAATTCCTTGCCATAGATTTCAATCGACGGACTTTAAGGTGCTTTTATATAGTGGCCATGGTGCTTTTGTCTAAATTCAATTTGTCACAGTATATATCCTTATCATTTCAATATATTTCTGTGATAATGCTAGTGCACATTTACTTTCTGCAAACTGAGAAAAAACAAAACGTTAAATCTGGTGAATGTACCAAAATGTCGCTCTTTGTAGGTTGGATCGTACTGTTTTTGTATATTACTAGAATTAAGCGGGTCGGTTAAAAGCGAAGAGCAAAATATTTAGCCCAGGTTTGTAACAAATAAATTCTAACCATGTGAATTGATGCCTATGACTACACTGAAGCAACATATTAGTAAAAACTTTTACGAGAGCATCACACAACCATCATGACCATGTTACTTCACATCTCCCTCTCTCTTTCTCTCTCTTCCATATTAACATGTGACCGGTATTAGTTACTTGAGTTTTGTCTTCTATATATTTGAGTACTTTCCTCTAGTTATATTTGACATTGTGGTTTTGATTTTTTTCTTTTTGTTTGTTTGTCTGTGTTTTTTCGAAGGTGTCTGCCTTGTTTTTGTTTTCTTTTTGTTTTGCTTTGTTTTATTTCTTTTAAAATTTTCTTATGTATAAAGTTAGGGGGAGGGGTTCATAATTAAAACCTCGAATCATTGTTCATATATGTGATGAACTCGATTTGCTGATTGTGACTACTGTGATGTGAAAACTGTTTGTATACATTAAGTTGAAAGAGTTTTAACTTTATACATATAGGATTGTCCCTCCTGAACACTTATGTTCCAAATGTGCTGGTAATAAATTTGCAAAATATTTTTAGGGGCCAACCATTTGATTGTGATGGGGGGGTGGTGAAAAAATTTGGAAATTTATAATTGAATCCTCATTTTAATGAAAAAAAATATTCTCAGTCACATGAAAAAATGAATGAAAAAAATTGCATTGTAAACTGAAATAAAATTAAAAAAAAAAGTGTTTAAAAATGGAAAAAATTATGCAATCGACATGTGATGGAAATAAAATCAAAATCTTCCAAGCCAATAACAATCGATGTTTTTATTCTTTTGTTTTTTGTGGGGTGGTAGGGTCGTTTGTAGATGGTAGGAATATCCCTTATCCCACTTGGATCCGTCGGTCAGAGCTGTTTTATGGTGGCAGCCATATCAGAAAATAAATCTGACCAATGAATACCAGTAGGGATTAGGGTAACCCGTTCGTATAGTTCAACACGTTCAACGCCAATTTAATTTTTAGACAGTAGTTCACCTGAGTAAAAAGGGGGAAAAGTAGTTTAATTAAGCAAAATGATGAATTTACAATACAAATGAAGCAGGATCCTGATAGACTTAACTGTCTAGTTACTTTCTATCTAATCTACTTTCAGTGCATGTTATATATGATTGAAGTAGACTCTATAACTGAAGCAACAACTGCATTAATTATCAGTTATAAGCACCCTTGAACAATTGACCAATTGCCTTGCATCATGATCATAAACTCATAATAAAAAAAAATCTTTTAAAGATGGCTTGCACCATTATATTATATATACACATATAGGCATACACGATCATACTGACCACTGTTTATATTGCCCAGATCTCCTTATTTTACAATGCTGCGTTTTCTTGCAATTGACTCGATGAGTGGTTTTTTAAATGCTGTGATTGTCTTCAATTAGTCTTTTTGTCGAGTAACGAATGACATCGGTTGTAAAAAACTTTGCAAGTTAATTACATATTTGTTGACGATCTTATCTCTATGAACAAAATACCGGTAGCTTGGACGTAGCGTTGTTCCTTGTCTATGTGAATTAGTATTTTTTTGTGCTCACTTTTCTTTTTTCTTCTGCAAAATATCTTAATATGGTAAAAGCCATAAGAAAGTCTATTTTCTACATCATCAAAATATTTAAGAAATAATTCATGGCTGTCATAGATTGTGGTAATTTTAACATGGGCTCGAGTTGTTTTCGGTATTATTTTATCCCGAGCGTTAGCGAGGGGTAAAATAAGCGAAAACGACGAGAGGCCATGCTAAAATGCCCACAATCTATGAAAGGCCATGAATTATTTTGATTCTTATAAGGAAATATTACAGAATGTGCTTAAGGTGTTCTATTGGTATTATATCATGTGTTATTTTTGGTATTATACCATGGATCTATTTACATATTAGACTACGAAAGAGATCAGCTCCGTTAGATTTTGTTATGTAGCTCTTTTCCTCTTAAAGCTTATTTTTATCAGTTTGGATATTGAGGCAGTGTTAGCCATAATATTAAAGATATGAAAAAGAAAGGAAATGGGGTAAATGTCAAGGAGACAACATCCCATATCCAGGTTAAACGACCCAAAACAAAGCATCTAGGGATCACCGTACGGTCTTCAACACAGTGAGGAACCTCACGCCATATAGCAAGCCCTAAATGGCTCAAAAGGGTAAAAAAGTGGATAAATCAATGGAAACAAACCACATCCAATAACCCAAATACATTTGCATCAAGAAACTCAAATTTTATAAGAAGACACGGACAAGTCAATCACCAACATATTCCTGACTTGGGACAGGCGCAAAAATTACGGTGGGGTTAAACTCGTTTTGTTGGATCCAAACCCTCCCCTATGTGTGGTGAATGGTTAAAAAATAAATACACAAAAAGACTCACAGTTAAACTCAAACTAGAAAAAAGTCCAACTTATCAAGACGAGTACCCTTACAATGAAGTACATAAAACATGAAGATAATACACACAGGTACTGTCCGGACAAATGCTCGCAGTTACTGACAGCTAGCTAAGGACATAATTTCCGTTGACTATGATATCAAGCCTTCTTACATATGAAACTTCAATTGAAATACTTCTAAATAGATTTGGTATAACAACCTCATCAATTATGAAAGAAGAACATGATATTGTGCAATGCCAAATACTGCCAATATGAAAAATTGTTTAAATTTAGTTATGGTGTAAAGCATTTAGGAGATGATCAATATTTTTGCCAACAAAAACCAGAAGTAACGATTTAACAACAATGCTGTATTTATATCCTTTATGAATAAGTTTGTTCAACGGATTAATAAGTTTTAAAGGACAATTTTTGAATTTATGCGCTTTGTAAATGATATTGCTATAGAAGTTTGGATGTGAAAAGCCCTGATGTATAAGAGCCCTGCACGTAGAACCAAATTTTCTTAATAAGTCAATGTATCTATAATAAAATTAAGAGAATGTTTTTATCAATTTATGATATCTAAACCCTCAAAAGTCAATGTATCTATAATAAAATTAAGAGAATGTTTTTATCAATTTATGATATCTAAACCCCTGATGCAGAAGTTTTTCAGTGAGACAAAGATTTCGCTCGTTGAAGTCAGAAACATCACTACATACTCGTGCATATCGAACAAGTTGTGAAATGTAGACCCCGTAAGAAGGGGCTAACAGAACATCGCCGTCGAGATGGGGAAAATTGACTATAGGGAAGGAGAAATCATCCCTTTTATCATAAACCTTAGTGTTTAACTTTCCTTGATTTATTGATATATCAAGATCAAGAAAAGGAGTATAATCACTGCTGCTATTGGATTTATTTAAGTAAATTCTGCAGGATAAATTTCGTCTGTACATTTAGAAAATTCAGGATTGTTTAAAGCCAAAATATCGTCCAAATATCTATATGTATTGTTAAATTTATCCACTAAATGCTGTTTAGAAGGGTCTTTTTGAATTTTTGCCATGAATTGTGACTCGTAGCAATAAAGAAATAAATCTGCTATGAGAGGTGCACAGTTGGTACCCATAGGAATACCTATTTTTGCCATAGACTGTATCACCGAAACGAACAAAAATGTTATCAAGAAGAAAATTTAATGCTTTTATCATATCCTGACAAGTCCAGTTGGTATATTTGTCATGTTTGTCGTCACTGAAAAACGATTTAAACGTATTGCAACAAATGTACGTACATCCTGATTTTTTGATGGACCAATTGATCAAATACGAAAATTTCTCTTTGATGAGTGTATGCGGTAATGTAGTATATAGGTTAGAAAAATCATAGCTATCGATGGAGGTGTATGCTTCATTAACAGATCGAAGTCTTTCCAAAACTTCTACCGAATTTTTAACACTGCAAAAGTAGTTAATTCCACTGTATTCATAACATTTGTTGCTAAAGTTGATGACGAGATTTTTTATGGTAGTAAGTGCACTGGTCAATAAAACAGAAATATATGTAGTTGAACAGTTACTTGATGCGGAAATAAAACGAAATTTGAAAGGATTTTTGTGAAGTTTAGGAAGCCAATACATAGTAGGAATGCTTTAATAATTAGAAGTTGCTTTAAGTTCAGCTGTAGCTATCATGTGATCATCAAGTATTTGTGTTTCTGTTGACGTGGTAGCTTGAAATGTACTAGAATTGGTAATTTCATTCCGAAGCACCCCGATGTAATACTTACGTCAAACAACAACCACATTATTGGCTGCTTTATCTGCCGGAACAAATATATACTCTTTTTCCAAATCTTTTAACTTCCAATTAATTTTTGAAATCACAGGAATGGTATTCTGCTGCTTATAATGTCTTTCAAAATGATTTATTCGTATATCAACAACTTCCATGCATTTGTTAATGAAGGGATCTAATGATTTTTTATCCGCATTTTCTCTTGTACACCACTTTTTACAGAATGACATGACGGCTTTTGTAATGACTTCACGACAGTCCTTCCAAATGATTTTTGAAGGGGGACGATATTTGGGTCCTTTTTGGAGAAAAGTTTTTACCTCTCGGTCCTGGACGATGTTGAGGTCTCTTGTAATAACATGACCACTAGGTTCATATCGAAACTTCGAGCTTGCACAATTTCAGGTCAAGGGTGAATTTTGATTAATTTCAGGATTTTTGGTAACAGATGAATAATTAAAAATAAGGTCTCTTGCAGGTTTTTTGTAAGTATAAGAAATAATGGGTGGTTCCATATTATCAAAATAAGGAGGAATAAGTTTGATAATTTTTGAGTCTCTAAATATACTAGACACATCAATAAGGTCGATCCCTTTGTTGATATACGGTAAATTAAGGAAACATTTTTTATGGTCTTCAGGTTTATCAATTTTAGGAAACAATTTGTGGTAGCAAAATGCGCTGATTATTCCAGCAGCTTCAGATGTTTACTAGACTTCATTTTCAGGAATCTTCAAATAATGTCGTTGGATTATACCCTTATCTGTACTTTTTGGGGGGTCTTTTAGGTCTATTTATTACACTCTTAGTTACCATCTCTGTCCTTTAAATTCGACATTGTAGGATGCAAATTTTACAAATGCTCTTCGTTGTATGGAAAACTAAGTGGTCATCGTATCAACAATAACAAACAACGGCAGTAGAATACCGAAGGAACAAGGGAAGCAATGACAAAAAGGGCAACAGAGAAAAATAAATACAAAACATGGACGTGAGACAAATACAATGCACGGAAATAAAAAAACGACATTAAAAACTAAGGCCGTCATAGTGTGAACTCCCATGAAAACTGGGAATGACATCAGGTGCTCCGGAAGGATAAGCACGCCCTGCCTCGCTAGCGACACCCGTCACACTTTCAGTGAGGCAAATAGTGTTTTGAAAAGTCTGTTTAGTACCGGATTGATTAATGTCATTTTCTTACCCTTAGACAAAAAAAAAAAAAACAATGAAGTCCATGATACATATTACTTCTCCAAACCCCAAACTGTACCGTGGCGAAATTTTGAAAAGCTTTTTGTAAATCTCACAAGGACAAATCGGTAGCACAAACATCACTGACGAAGACAAACTGAAAAATTTACAGTATGATATACAAGACAACACTAAAAACTTATGCACTGACAGTTTGAACTCCAATAAAAACCAAAAGATTACAGCAGGTGCTCCGAATGGGTAAGCATGTCCTGCTCCGCTAGCAGCGCCCGTCACACTATCAGTGAGTCAATCAAGGGTTGAGTCAAATCCGTGAAGACGTGAAATCTAGCTGAAAATGTCCGTTTTCATTTGGGACACAGACGCGTCATATTTGTCAAAGATGTTATGGTGACAGCCACAGAATTGCTAAAGGGGTGAAAGTAACAAAGGCTGAACAAATCCCCGACTAAGCAGCTTTTGTGACAGTGTTTTTGCTCTATTACAAAAAATCACTATATAAACTACATGCTCGACAGTAACGAATCAACTGTGAATTGTGCACTCCATAGGCTTGAGAGGTAGGTATATTACTCAGAAAGGGAAAGTTCACAATTGGGAAGTTAAAATCATCACGTTTGTCATATAGTTTAGATTTCAAACGTCCATCTTCGTCAATGTATATTAAAAGATCTAAATATGAAGCTAAAGTAGGTGTATCAGTATTCTCTTTTATTTCAATTTTGGATTATTAAGAGAAAGTAGATCTTCTATGTAGCGGTAGCTGAAATTGAAGGACTGGACTTACAGCTTACAGCTTTTGTTTTTTTTCTGTGTTAGCTGTTGTAAAATCTTGGCCTCATACGAAAAAAGAAAGAGACCAGCTAAAAGTGGCGTGCAGTTAGTTCCCATGGGAATCCTGATTGTCTGTATAAAAGCGTGGCCCCCAAATTCGACAAAGATATTATCTATTAAAAATTCCAACATTTTGATTACTAGTATGTCATTTTCTGTATACTTCTTTTTCGACTCAGTGTGTTCTTTACAAAATATTTTTGTCTTTCCCTACTTCTAAATAAATGTATCTGCGTTCTCCGTTTTTAATGCAGAAACATTGATGTATCAAATCCGAAATTACTGTTTTCAATTTATTGTGTGGCAGGGTAGTATAGAGAGTAGAAAAAAAAATGCTGTGGCAATGTGTAAACTGCTGGAGGATAACTGTTCAAGGAAATCTTTAGAATTTTTCAGAATCCACATCTGATTGGAGCCGCTCATAGAGTTGACTTTATCACAGTACATTTTCAGGCCATCTCTGACTGCGGTCAATAAACTAGTAAGGAGCTTAGAAAGTGGCTTAGTGTTGCATCTTTTAGACCTCACAAGAAATCTCTCTTTGTATGTGTTCTTATGAAGTTAAGGGACCAAGTAGATGTAGAGAAGCTGATTGTTTCATCAATTCCATTAATTATCCATATAATTGAATCCATATGAATTATCCATTAATTATCCATATCCATAATTATCCATTCCAAAAAGAAAAAAAAAGAAAAAAGGGACAAAAATAAAAGCGTTGTTCCATTGCTTGGATTTGCCAAGTGTTTGTAGAGAATATGTCTCATGTACATTTACTTCCTATCCCTTCATTGCTTATCCTATTAGATCTACATCTTTAATGACAAAACCGATATTGACTCCTCTTGGGATTTAAGGTTAATGAGGAGAGCTGTCACGTGATTAAGCCAGAAAAATTGCGGAAAAAATTTTAAATGCTCAGAATTGAATGAAATTTGACAGGAAGGTTACTAAGTGTACAAACGAGATTGGTGTTAAGGTTAGTGAGGACACATGACCCCAAAAATAATTCCGAATTCAAAATGGCTATTTTTTAAATATATATTACTATTGAATATATACCCTTTCTTTGGTATAAATATTGGACCACCTTTCCAGGCGTTTTTCTGAGATAAATGGGGTCAAAGTTACCTCCCCCTGAATAATGGTCTGAATTCCCATTTACCCCCTTTTGACCATATAAAAAACCAATTGTACATTGTTTTTGTGAAAAGAGTGTTTGGATTATAAGTCTTTGTTGTTTTAAAGGTATTTCTAAAAATATATCCACTTCTGTCAATTAATTTTGTTAATATTCCCAATTATGTGCAAATTGAAGTTAGATTTTTTCCACTTTTTGCCCCCTGGAGGGACATAAAAAGTGAAATTTAGAAAAACTTCCGAATTCAAAATTTCATTTTTTACCTAATGTATACTTTTATACGATATCTTCAAAATATTAAAAAAACAGTATAGCAAACCAGGCTTTTAAGAGAACTACAAGCTTCAAAGTTGACAACATTGCCCTCCTCCCCTCAAAGAATTTGCCGTCACTAGAACAAAAACCGGAAGTGATGTCACTGGCTGTGCTTGTAGCACAAATACCAAACTAAAATAGTCATATTACTGTATACGGTCTTCACTTGACTAGAACAGGAAGTTGTAGTTACACATGTCAAACCGGAAGTTGATATTTTCCTACCTACTGCTAATCATAAATACAAAAATTTCATCTACAAATTCAAATTTTGTAATATATTGTATGATAGTTCGACACGTGACCCCACAGGAGTCCTTTAGAGAGATAAAGGAGCGCGCATGCTGGACCGGAAGTAGTTTTATTTCCAATTGGCCACCGTTTTGACCAGAATGACCTTTTATGTTGTATAAAGATATCTTTTTGATGGCGTTGACTAAATGAATGAATTGATATTTCTCATATGTTCTTGTTCCAAACTTTTATGGAGTGATCTTTATAAAACGGAAATCAGCAGTGGCTTGTTCTGGCAGTATTTCTATCACCTCTGGGTTAATTGTTAAGAAGGGGGAGATTGCTATTGTTGCTCTAGTGTGAATTCTCTCTTCCCACAATTTTCAAGTTATATTCTATCATTTTTTTTATCCCTTTGTGTAAACATTTACTTTTTTTTTACTACTATATCTCTATCTTATTTAATTTTTATCAAAATTATTTCCTTTTTTGAGCACTTTTACTGGGTTAATTTATTATTATTTTCCTTTTTCTCACCTTATTTCAAGTTTATTTCCATTTTTCATCATATACGAAGGAATTTGAATTTCCCCGCCATTTTGCTGTTTCCATTGCAACGGTCGCCATTTTGATATTTTAAAGACCAAAACTCGAACCTAAACATGCTAAGTAACCTTCCTGTCAAATTTCAGTCATTTTGGAGCAATTTGAAAATTTCCCGCCATTTTCTGTTCCCATAGCAACGGTCGCCGTTTTGATGTTTTTTTAAACAAAACTTCGTTTCTACACATGCTCAGTAAATTCCTGTCAAATTTCATTCCATTCTGAACATTTTAAATTTTTTCCCGCCATTTTACGGTTTAATCACGTGACAGCTGTCCTCACTAATCTTAAAAAAAATTCAAATGGCAAACACTGCTATGGTAACAGAAAATGGCGGGAAAACTCAAAATTGCTCAAAATTGAATGAAAAATGACAGCAAACTTACTTAGCATGTGAAGAAACGGATTTTGGTCTTTAAAGTATCAAAATGGCGACTGTTGCCATGGAAACAGAAAAAGGCGGGAAAAATTCGAATTGCCCTGAATGGGTCAAAAAAGGGACATAATCTTGAAATAAGGTGAGAAAACGGAAAATAATAATAAAATAACACAGTTTAAGGACTGAAAAGTGGAAAACAGCTTTGAAATAAAACAAATTAGAGAGATAGTTGTGAAAATGTAAAAAGTGCACACAAAGGAATAAGAAAAAGGGAAATAATGATAGAATAAAAAACGAAAATTGTTGGCAGAGGGAAATCACCATAGAACAACAAAATCCATCTCCCCATACCAAACTATTAACACAGAAGTCATATGAATACTCCCTGAACAAGCCACTGCTGATTTCCGTTGTATAAAGATCACTGCCGAAAAGTTTGGAACAAGAAAATATGAGAAATATCAAGTCCTTCATATGGTCAACGTCATCCAAAATATACCTATACATAGCATATTTGGTCATTCCCGGTCAAAATGATGACTAACAGGAAATACACACTACTTCCGGTCCCTCATGCACGCTCCTTCATCTGTCTATAGGACTCATGTGGGCTCACGTGTCGAACTATCAAACAAAATATCACCGAATTAGAATTTGTAAATGACATCTTTTTTGCATTTACGTTTTACAGTAGGCAAGAAAGTATCCACTTCTGGTTTTGGATGTGCAATCTACAACTTCCTGTTTTAGTCAGGTGAAGACCGTATACAGTCATATGACTATGGTAGTTTGTTTTTTGGTGCTAAAAGCACAGCCACTGACATCACTTCCGGTTTTTGTACTAGTGACGGCAGAATGTTTTGAGGAGAGGAGGACAATGTTGTCAACTTTGGATGCTTGTAGTTCTCTTAAAAGCCTGACATGCTATACTGTTTTTTAATATATTATTGTTGTGATTTCAAATAATATATTCAATGAAAAAAAATCAAATTTTAAATGACACATTTTTTTCATTCTATGTAATATGGTCTGACAATGGAGAAAAAGGCGTAAAAAATTTGGAAGTTAAGGGACTATTGTGGTAATTTTGAAGCTACCAGGAGGCAAGATCGAAGTATATTCTGTGTTATCAAATATTCAATAGTCCCAGCTTAAACCTTGGTGATTATTTTCCCCTACTAACATCAAGGACTTTACAGTATGCCCTAATATATTGTTGTTGTTAATACTCATGAACACCAAGGGGCAGGTAACTCTTGCCCTACATATCTGGAGAAAGAGCCTGGTAAGGGGGGTTTGAAAATTTCACAAAACAACCAACTTCTATAGTACTACAATATATAAAAAACAAAGAAATTTAAATTGTAATTTTTTTTCTGGGTATGGTGTCTTCATTAACCTTAAAGCGGACATTATTGTTTCACTCAAGTTGAAACAAAAGTCTTATTTATTTTAAGGTAACAACTGTAGCACTGCAATCCATTTATTTTTGGTAATAAAGTTTTAAAAATGACATTACCATATTCACTTATGAAATATGTTTACATGGATGTCGACCTTTGGTAAAACAGAGTATATTTTACTGATATATCATCTATATCAGCTTGTAGACAAATTGGTACCACAGGGAGCAATTTCTAATATTATTTACTGCTACCATTAAAAGCGTAGGATGCTTTTTTTCTTGGCATCCACTGATATAAGAGCTCAAACAAAGCCACACGAAAACAAAGGAATAATACAATTACAAGGCAACGAGGAAGTCAGGACCTTGTCTGATGATCTGATATTTTATATTATAATTTGTTTATATAATATCCAACTGCAGAGTCATCATATGTATCTAACAGCCTCAAACAATGTATACAAATTATATCCAGAACTTGAATATCAACACAGCAAAACATAGAATAACTTCAGCAGTTGTATTTAATCTTTCTTGTTTGTTGTTTAATTTTCCTTTTGTAACTATGAATATGTACTGTGTCATGCAAGGCAAATAATTTGGTCCATGGTAGAAGAATTTTGATGTTGTACAAACTAGAACTTTCCTCGTTTTATAAAGACAGAAATACTTTAATTTTTGAATATTTTTGTTGTTCCAAAACTTTAATTTGTATATTTTTGTTGTTCAAAATATTTTGATCTTATGTGCAGTTTGTGCAGTGTGCAAACTAAAAACCCTAAATCATGATTCAATTCCCTTAATTTATCAAAATATTTTTTGTATATAGACCAAATGTCCAAATGTGCTGATAAAACTTCAATGTGAATGCTGGTATTTGACTCTTAACTATATTTAATATTACTGAATATTCGGATTTCGTTTGGTTTTATGCATTTTAAACACTTTTTGAAATTATGGATTGCCTTTGTTTGGGTTCTAGTGCTGCTGATGAGGAATTAATTTCCGAAATGGCCATACAGCTCATTAAAATTATTGCAGTTGGAGTTGACATATGTGTTATGGTCTCATGTTCATTTACTCCATATCCTTTCGTAAAATATCTTAGTATTTGCAGGTTTAATTCAATGGACATCATGTTTTAAGGTGACTTGTGCTACAAACGAAATCTTAAACAAAGTAGCAAATGGATTAACATGTAATCTAAAAGGAAGCGTAAAACAAAAGAAACAAAACACATTTCAGAGAATTTTAAATGTTGACAATTTAATTCTAAACGTAGAGCAAGTAATTATTTGTAGATTAAACAAATTTCAAATACATGTAAATATATCTACAATATACAATGTTGAAACCTGTAAATACATTTTGGTAGACGACTGATAAAGGAAATATTTTGTGCAGTGACGTTTTTACAATTTTCTTATTTTGACATTTTGACATTTATTCTAACCCCATATTTAAAGCCCACACCTCATAACTTTATAATGCCAATTTTTCTTGCAGTGGAGTGGACGAGTGTCTTGTGCTTGTTTATATGTTGTAATTGTCTACTATTAGTCTTGTTGTTTGGCAATGGATGACAGTGATTGTAAGAAGTGTAAGAACTCTTTGTCAGTAAATGTTATGTTTGTTGACGACACCGCATACATGAGTAAACAAAAACGTAAATGTAGCTTTGTTCGACATCTAGCAATAAATTCCGCTCAAACCAATGCTAGGGCCGTCTTGAGCTAACTATGAGGTATGAGCATACTTCATTGTTGAAGGCCTATTCACGACCTCGAAAAAAACATCATTTCATTGCATTGTTTCACAATGTGTTTGTAGAGACTTTGTCTCGTTTGTATTTACTCCATATCCTTTCATTTTTTGTTTACTTAAATAAGATACTTATGAATTTCAAAAATTAGTTAATCAAAACCCTCTGCAAACGTTTGAACAGGAGTACGGTTTATAAATAGCAATCTATGTGTATATGAGAAGCAAACATGTTGAAAAATGGCAATAAGACAATCTTCAACAATTTCTAAATTACAAATTTAGTAAAAAAACACAAAGGTCAAAATATTTATCATGTACAAATTCTTGGTAAATAAATACATATTTTGCAACATTAAAACATGCTAACAGAAAGACCGTGGGTGGAGCTACATGAAACACTATGAACATCTATGATTAAATCACCAAAAATAAGATTCTACTATCTTCATTTTTGTCAAAGAAAATCTTAATAACATATATCAATTTTATCATGTATTTGTAGAGTATTTGTCTCATGTGCATTTACTCCATGTCCTTCCATTGTTCATTAACTCTACTGCAGTGTGGAGATTCCACGTGCGAGAGTGGTACGCTCCCTTTACATTTTAATTATGGTGTACTTGTTATTGAGAGAATATCTCATATTGATACACTATCATACATTAAAATTTTGGCATTTTATTTTATTTTAATTTTTTGTAATTTCCCAATGTTATTCTGACCATTATGTTGGTAGTGCCCATATAAATGTTTTATTATGCCAAGTCTTCTTGCAATTGACTCGATGACTGCTCTGTGGTACTTTATTTGTTGTAACTGTAAAGTATTTTTTCGCGGAACGGATGACAGCAATTGTAAGAACACTATGTAAGTTATTTTTCTGTTTGTTGACAAACCCGCATCCATGACGAGAGGGGTACATGGATGTGGCATCGCTTGACATTTAGAAATTAATTCCGCTCAAAAAGGTGCTAGGTTTCCGCTTAAACTTACCATGAGGTATTAGCATAGCTGATTATTGAAGGCCTCGTGGTGACTTCAAAATGCAAAACAATGATAAAAGCGCTGTTCCATTGCATGGTTTTATCATGTTTTTGTAGAGAATTTGCATTTACTCCGTTAATCACAATAAAGATGCAAAAATGGTTGTTTTGTTGAGAAAAAACTTGAAGAATGCCAAATTTGATGCTTACATGAGAGAAAACGCGCATAAACACAGTCAGCAATTGTTGAAAGTAATGTTACAGCCTAGGAGAACCAATATTTTCCAATTGTACAGTTGTTCTTCATTGTCTTGGCAATAAACTATTTCATAAACTGATAAAACACCAATAATATCAAATAGTCTCCTTTCCTTTCGTTTTGTTCGAGAGATCATTGTTTAATCTGGCGTGTTTCTTGAATATCACAGTTTAAACAAGCGTTCTAAAATTTGCACAGACATTCCAATGATGAAACAAAATTAACTCGTTGTGTCATATTTCTGATCATGCACAGGTTTATAAAGGCAATTTTACAAATTTTCAGGATTGTCACGTACTTATTTTTGAATATAAAATGTTGTATTGGGCTTTATTTCCCTAATTAAACATGATTTGACCTTTATGTTGGAAATGATGACTTTAATTAACTTGAATATTAGTGCACAGAAGTGTCTTTGATGGCCAATTAAAGAGAAACAAGATCCCAAGTGACTATGATTAGTACAAAATAAAGCAGTGAATGATTACAAGAACATTAAACAAACCAAAGCGTTTGTTTAACTATGATTTATTTCTAAAAAGGGTTATATTCATCAGAGTATAATCAGCACGTTAACCTCAACCTATAAATGTGCATAAAAATGGCAGTACTCGATTCAACAACATTGTGACATCATTCACCGAATTTATAGTACTGTAATCGTGGTGTTAGACATATTTTTTGCCAAAAAGTATAAACAATATACAAAAAAAATAAAACTACTCAGAAGTATGAAACGATTATTCACACCCATGAAACAAAGTGTCTCACATAAAGTTTTATTAAAGTTTTTTTCATAAAACATTTTTTGTGGTTGTCAAATGCAAATGAAATTAAAAGTAGAAAAAATCACTGTCTTTTCAGTGTGCAATGGGCTTTTAATAAACAATGAAATTCCGAAGTTACAGTGAATTTACTTTCTGCATATGCAAATTTCGACAAATTATGTCTCTTCAATGCAGGTCAAATTAAAACATTTGGAAAGCCATGAACCGAAATATGTGTACAACCTGATATCGAACAAATTGCTAACAGTGTCTAAAAAGAAAAGTCAAAATCAGCTAATGACAGAGCTATGCAAAAGGGAGAATGTCTATAAGATTAAAACGATGACTTTGTGTTTATGTATAAATTATAAAAAAACTAAAAGAATTATATAGAATAGAAATAAAACTATGAGTAAAGATTTGATAAATTCGAAAATCAATGTATGATACAACTATGAGTATTATGCTACAGTGCAGTATACTGAATGAAAAGAAGGACAAAAGTAAAATCAAGCATAAAATACGTGGATTTATTGACGATTATGATGGATAGAAATGGAATTAAACTTAACTAGCAATGGAAGAGGAGGTTTGGCTAGCCATAAAACCGGTTTAACCCACCATTTCTTTTGAAATGCCTTTACCAAGTCAGGACCATTGCGGTCAACAAATTTGTCGGTGGTTCCACCTGATTTGTCGTTTGTCTGATGGACTTCGGCTCTTGACCACTCTGTTCAGTAATTTTGTTATTACCCCTATTTACATGTTAGATAAAATGCCAGCAATTACAAAAGCCAATATTCCCTTTTTTAAAAATGTGCGAAAGAAATACAAAAAAAATAATGCAAATTGCATCATTTCATTACTTCATAAAGATGTGTGCGTGAATTAACAAAAAAAGGGGGAACAGAACAAAAAATCACTGACAAGAAATAGAAGAAGGACAAAGAAATTGTTACAATATCTGAAATGAAAACAAGAAACCAATAAATGAAGAAATAGTTTTCAAAAAACAACGGCAGTAGAATACCGAAGGAACAAAGCACAAGATTACACAAATCAAAGTCCAGAGACAAGGCAAAAGCAAGAACACCAAAAGACGGAAGACCAAAGACACCACATGCCCACAAAACACACGAACGTTACATATACAACACAAAAAACTAAAGCACTAACAGTGTGAGCTCTCAATAAACAAGAGTGACATCAGGTGCCCCAGAAGGGTAAGCATGTCCTGCTCTGTGCACAGCACCCGTCACACTGTCAGTGGGTAAATCCAGGGTAAAGTCGAAACCGGTAATGTCAAATCAGGGAAGACGCGAATCTAGCGAACAGTTTTATTTGTGACACTGACATTTCATATCTATCTATGATGTCGTGGTGACGGCCATAGAATTTCTGAAGGGGCGAAAGTAACAAAGGCTGAACATATCCCTGACAGTTTTTGTAACAGTGCTTTTGCTCTTTCCACAAAGTCACTGTATGTACTGCACCTCTAAAATGAAGAATTCTAATGCTGCACTTAATAGAAACATAGATTTGTATAATGTAGTAGTTTAGAACCAATTTTCATTAAAAAAACATGTAAATTTTCCCGAATATGTTTGTAGCAAACTAACACCCATTAAATAATACGTATCTCTGAGATGCTTTCGAACTTACATTCCAAATATAGACCACATTCGTGTATGATTTATGACTTTAGCACAAATTACAAGACATTAATGTTGCTATATTGATTGCAAATTAACATTTTGCTAAGTGTCAATCCTATGGTCGTCAAAAACAAGCCCTTGAATATCAATTTATAGTGAGCAATGTAGTCACAAATCTTTCTTATTTGTTATATCTGCGAATTGATTCGATATAAACCCTACAAAACTCATTGTGATAACCAACGCTAAATGTATTGCACCATAAAAACTTGTTTAGTAGTCAAATGGGACAAACTAACTAGTAATCAAATCGTTCGTTTTCCAGCCATAAACAAAAAATTCCCATCATCAATTATATCATTATAGTTTAAAGGAGAATGTATATGAGTTTCATATATCTTATGTAATTTATAAAGGAATGAAGCTATCTAAAGGATTTTGGTATATTTATTGAACAATATTGCCTAAAAATTACGGAAATGTTGATAGGTTGACTAAAGTAATAAACTTACAGTGAATATCTACTGGAAATAATATGTCTGCAGTAAGCTGAATTTTGATATGTCCAATGTTCAATACAGTGATTTCTGATTTACTACAGTCTGGGAAGATAAACATCTGATGTAGACTAGAATAAATCTCCACAGATTGTTAAAGAGTGGATGGAGACATGAAATTTATAGTAATGCAGGAACAACTACAGAATTCAACATTGGTGCATGGGGTAATAACAAAATTACCGAGCAGAGTTGTCAAGAGCCGAAGTCCATGAGACAAAAAGGACAAATCAGGTGGAAACCATCGGAATCATTGTCGACCGCAATGGTCCTGACTTAGTACAGGCATTTCAAAAGGAATGGTGGCTTAAACCGGTTTTATTTTAGTTTCAAAACCTATAAGAATAACAAAATTACCGAACAGAGTGGTCAAGAGCCGAATTCCATGAGACAAATAGACAAGGTGGAAACCATCGGAAAATTGTCGACAGCAATGGTCCTGACTTGGAACAGGCATTTCAAAAGAAATGGTTGGCCCAAAATGCCAAACCTCTCCTTCAATTGCTGCAGTGTCCAGAAGTAACTCAACAGCAATTGCTATTGAAAGGTCGCAGACAGTGGAAAGATAAGATCATCCCAGTACTAAGTAAAAAAAGAATCTTGAATCAGAGTTCAGACCGAAACTTCAAATTTTTCCACAAGGGACTGATATCTTTTTAAGTACTTTTTAAGTTATTGTATGATATGCATATTTTAATCTTTTGAAACGGTCAAAATAATATGTACTATATTTCCAACAAATAAAGGTAAAAAATTTTAAAAAAAGCTAAATACACACTAACTATGACAATTTCTGTTGAGTTACTACTGAAAAATACCACAATTGTATTGGAGATTTGGTTACCCACGATATCTGTTATGATGCCTGTACTTAGTCAGGACCATGGCGGTCGACAATTGTCCTGTTTTTTTTCCACCTGTTTTGTATTTTGCCTCTTGGACTTTGGCTCTGGACAATTCTGTTCGGTAAGTTTGTTATCAACCCCCTCCCTTTCTGTGAGTTTCAAAAGAAAAATCATTATTACCTAGGAGAAATATAGGTTTTAAAGAGCGGAATTCACCAAAAATATATGAAAGCACGGTAATTAACAGGAAAATACTAATTAATTGATGGTAATTCGGGTTTTTGAGAAAAAAAATCCAGTTAGCCTGAGTTTTTATGATATCATTGATTAACAGAAGCTTCAGTGTTCCATAGGAAATAACTCTTAGCTATATCGATAACTATTACATGATTTGATTGGTAGGACTGTCGAAGCAGGATGAAAGGCATTTCTTATTAGTTGTAAGGGAATTTTTTCGATTTGGTAAACGTCTCCCTGGGTATAGAGTAGAAGGCTTACTTTTTAAATATCTACTGTCATTACTATAAAGCCTTTATTTTGTTTTATAAGTAAAGGATAGAGTTATTTGCTATTGGTTCATGATAATTATGTGGCGTTGAAAATTTGTCAAGAACGATTTAGATACAGTTACAGTGTCATATCCTTTCGTAAAATATTTTATATAGGATTGTCTTTTAATGCAGTGT
Organism: Modiolus philippinarum; assembly: GCA_002080025.1. Classification (NCBI taxonomy): domain Eukaryota; kingdom Metazoa; phylum Mollusca; class Bivalvia; order Mytilida; family Modiolidae; genus Modiolus; species Modiolus philippinarum. Next base: position 76,801 of record MJUU01020605.1, read on the forward strand.
GGAGTTGGCAAAACAATTCCCCGTGTTAGAGATTTATGCTCTTTATTTTTCTTAGATATTGTACACTTTTTTTTAATTACTATTATCTAATTTATGTAAATTCTAAAACCTGAGTTTTAACTCCCTCCATCCTTATTCTGTCCTATATAGCTATATTTGATATTACTGATCAATTATTTGGATATCGTTTGGTTTTATGCATTTTAAACATTTTTTTTTTTGAAATTATGGATTTGCTTTGTTTAGTTTCTAGTGCGCTGATGAGGAAATAATTTCCAAAATGGCCATACAGCTAATTAAAATTATTCCAGTTCGAATTGACATATGTGTAATGGTCTCATGTTCATTTACTTCATATCCTTTCGTAAAATATTTAACACAGGAGTTTGTCTTTTAATGCAGTGTGTAGTTGGTAAACAATTCCCCGAGTTAGAGATTTATGCTCTTTATTTTTTCATATATATGGTGTACTTGTCCATGAGATTATATCTCATTTGTACACTTTTTTCAATGACTATAATATAAATTGATGTAAATTCTCAACTCCGTCCATCATAGATTTGTCCTTAGCTATATTTAATATTACTGATTCTTGGGATTTCGTTTGGTTTTATGCATTGTACATATTTTTTGAAATTATGGATTTCCTTTGTTTGGGTTCTAGTGCTGCTGATGAGGAATTAATTTCCGAAATTGCCATACAGCTCATTAAAATTATTCCAGATCGAGTTAATATATGTGTAATAGTCTCATGTTTATTTACTCCATTTCCTTTCGTAATATACATAGATCAATGCATCATGTGTTAGCAATCGCTAGTACAACTTGAAAGGAGACCAAATTTACAAATAATAATCAATGAAGGGATTTGGAGTAAATGCACATAAGACAAAGTATCTACAGATACATTATAAAGCCAAGCGATGGAACAACGCTTTTATTGTTGTTCTTCATCTCGAAGTCACCATGAGGCCTTCAACAATGAGCTTTGCTCATACTTCACTGTAAGTATAAGACGGTCCCTGACACCGGTTTCCAACATTTCCTTATCTTCTTATAAAATTTTAGTTTCTTGATATTCAGGTTATTGGATGTGGTTTGTTTCCATTGATTTATTCACTTTTTTACTTTGGGGGGCATTTAGGGCTTGCTTTATGTGTGAGGTTCCTCACTGTGTTGAAGACCATACGGTTTACTCCAGATGCTTTGTTTTGGGGGTCGTTCTAACCTGGAGATGGGATGTTGTCTCTGTGACATTTACCCCACTACCTTTCATTTTCATTTGATAAATAAACAAAATAAACTTTATCATTATTTCATGATCTTCATCGCCCGAAGTTATTTGTACTCGTATGTTTTGAGTTTTGGTCTCCCAAATTATAAATGCACAATTCCATTGTGTACTAAAAATTTTGTGAAATTTGTGCAGTGATGAGTAATTTCAGAGAAAACTGTTACAAAAAGTTTCTACGATTGACAAAAGATCTCGAAAATAATTTAAGTCGGTAAACAGGAAGTAGATATCTGGCAATCCTGAAATCGCTACTTGCGGTATAGGATATCATTCTAAAGTTGTATACAAAATTACAAGTTTTCATAATTTGACAGAACAGGGTGAAAATATTAAATGTCAGGCGCCAATGGACAAACTTAAAAACTGTCTTTTTTGGCCCATTTTTGGATACCCATGGATACCAGTAAAACGTAAATATAAGACACCGATGTCAGCTCTTTTGCAATAAAAGCTGAATTATCTCAAATATATCTCAAATATAGGATGACAAAGAGACCATGATAGCTTATTTTAGTAAAAGTTTGAATAAACCAGAATGTAATTATAGCGTAACTCGTCGTGAAGTACTTGTAGTAGTGTCATCTATAAAGCATTTCTAGATGAAGTGGCTTTCCTTGCTAGAATACATCACGGTGGCCTTGGCTGGCTTTTGAATTTTATTTTAAGAACCCTGAAGGTCTTATTGTTTCTGCAAGGTTTAATGTGTAAACACTTGATTTATTCCGAATGTAAAGAAGTCTTAAAATAATAATAATTCAACACATGCACAGAATCTTTGTATGCTAACAGGTTTGATGGCTTCAGGTTCGCCTTTCCATTTATAACCATCGTATCTGAGTCTCGTCCAAAATAATCGACATCTAGGTATACAGTTAAATATTCAATCCAAGCGCAAACACATTCAAAAACCTTCTCTTTTATTAAGACACTAACTACTTGGCTTACACAACCAAAATACCATATAATCCGAATATATACACTAAGGTTACTTTATTTTCTAAATGGTCGGTAAGTGGGAATCGGGAAAAAAAAACGATAAACGGGATCTGGGATCAAAACACCCAATGATACCCCATTTCTACAACTAATCGGGCACATCCACTTTGTTGCTTTCCACGTATTATTGTCATGGAAAAATATTGAGAAACATGAGTGTAGAAAAGTTTACGTCATTTAAAAAAAAATTTGATATATCGAATAATACCGAAACATGCTTTCAGATTTGTGTTCTGAAGCGATCGTTAATTCCCATAATGGTATCAAAGCAGGTCCCATAAGGGTCACCATTTCAACAGCATTTTTCTACAAAGTACGAGAATATTCCAAGCAGTTGAAATATAGAATCCACAACTGCATCGAGTGAGAAACGACATATCTACACTAGAGATAGTTAAATTTTCAAATTTTTAAACGCGAGAGTGTAGAAATGTCGTTTCTCACGAGATACGGTTGTGGATTTTATTTCTCTAAGAATTTCAAGGAGATTTTGGACAAGAAAATGACCCCCTTATCCAACAATCTGAAATAAATGTGTTCTTTGAGCGTGACCCACAGACATGGTCGCCTTTTTTCATGGCGTCACAATAGTAAAGTTGGAAAACGGCAAACATATCTGACGTCATAATTGAATTTCAGCCAATCACTTGCCAAGAACAACATTCTCTCTAGAGAGGAGAAACGATTTCTCCCACTGTTCAGGAAATATGAAAATTAAAGAGAACACTCTCTACTATTTTGAGTACATTTTCTCGTACACTACTGAAATTCAGATCTTTTCTGAAAACATTTATTGTTTTTTGTTATGTTAACTATACATTTTTTTACTGTCTAATGCACTGTTTGTTTAGCTGAATTATATACTTTCAAAATTACATTAGATAATTTCAAAAAATAGTGAATAAATACCCCTTCAAAACTGTCAATGGAAGTACGGTGTCTAATTAAAAATCTATGTGTATATGAGAAGAAAACATGTTAAAGAATGGCAATAAGACTACAATCAACAATTCTAAATTACAATTTTAATAAAAATGCAGAAAATGAAACTCCTAATCATATACATATTCTTGGTACAAGAATACATGTTCTGCAACATTAAAACGTCCTTACAGAAAGACTGGGTGGAGATGCACGAAACACTTTGTACCATCTATGATTAATTCACCAAATATCAGGTTCTGCTATCTTTTTTTTTTTTTTTTTAAAGAAAATCGTACCAATATAACAATTTAATAATTACAAAAACAGGAAAACAGCAAACACCTACAATGGCCAGGAACTACAATCACATGCCACAATTTACAAGCAAACTGCACCAGAAAAACAATAATGAAAACAAGAGACAAACAAAAATAACGAAAGGAACTCGGGATAGCCCGACTTGGTACCGGCACCAGCAAAAGCCAGTGGTAGGGTTAAACCGGTTTATGGGTACCCAAACCTCCCCTTTCTCTATCCCGTTTCCCTATAGTATCATAAACACGCGAATAAAACCCAATACAGGTAGACTACTAACTCAATGACCACTATCTTGGAACAGAAAAAGCATAAGACAAAACGTAATTTTGAAAGGAGGGTCAAAGAGTGCTCGCCGCTAAACTGCCGGCTAGCTCAAGGAATCTAGTCTGCTGGTAAAACACTGTCGCACTACGGAAGAAAAAAACTTTCCGAAGGGTTTGGTAAAGAGTCTTCATGTATTTCAGCAGACATCGGCAGTATCAGTGAGAGGCCAGTATATATGTAAAGTCTTCAGGTCACTGGAATCCAAAGCCAATTTAACGGATTTGTTCAGAATATCTCGTCGATATCCACTATTACGTAAAGAATGTAAGTTACGTCCCAGTTTTTCTGGATTATTAATCAGTTTTTGACATTTTTTAACAACATTTCCATAAAATCGAGGATGAGAAATGCCCTTTGTTATTAGCTGTTTCCGAGTCACGTCATATCTAGATATCAAATGTTCATATCTTCTGTAAAACTTCTTAAAAGTATTTAATAATTTATGAAATCTGTAACCTTGTTGTAAAAGTTTGGATGTGAGAGTAAGGTTACGCTCATTAAAATCATCAAGGGTGGAACAAATGCGAGCGAATCGTACAAGTTGGGATATATACACCCCGTAGGATGGAGCTAGGGGAACGTCGCCGTCAAGAAAGGGGAAATTAGTAATTGTAAAATCAAAATCATCCCTTTTATCATAAACTTTAGTTTTTATTTTACCGGAGTCAATGGTGATACTTAGATCCAGAAAAGGGCAGTATTTAGAATCATTGTTTGCCTTATTTAGTTTCAGTTGTTGTGGGTAAATGGTGTCAACATAAGCCAAAAACTGGGTATTGTCAATAGTAAGGATATCGTCAATATACCTGCTATTATCATTGAAAATAGAAATAAGTTTATCACTATTTGGTACAGTTCCATTTTGTAGTTTTTTCATGAATTCCCGTTCGTAACAGAACAGAAAAAGGTCTGCAATGAGAGGTGCACAATTAGTACCCATGGGGATTCCAATGACTTGATGATAAACAATGGTGCCGAAACGAACATAAATGTTGTCTAGCAAGAGATTCAGTGCCTTAATCATATCATCACATGTCCAGGAGCAATAATTGTTGTAAGAGATATTGGAGAAGAATCCTTGCGTTTTGTTGCAGCAAATAAACTGAAGACCCGAAAATTTAAAAGACCATTTAATAAGTTCACCCAATTTAGATTTAATCAAATTATGCGGAAGGGTTGTATAAAGTGTAGAAAAATCATAACTGCCAATAGATGAAACTGGTCTATCTATAGATTGTAATTTATCTAAAACTTCAATAGAATTTGTTACACTCCAAAAGTAATTTACACCAGAGTTTTGATATGTTTTCTCACAATGTATTTGTAGAGACTTTGTCTCATCTGTATTGACCTCATATCCTTTCATTGTTTATTACAGACGGGAGTTTGTCTCTTTATTGCGTAAAAAGATGCCACATACGAGAGATGTATGCTATCTTTACATTTCAGTAATGGTGTACTTATTCTTTAGAGAATATCTCATATGAAATGTTGGCATTTTATTGCTTTATTTATTTGTTTTTTTTTAATTTCCAAATTTTATGCTGACCATTGTGTATAGTGCCCACATTTTATTGTTTTATTATGCCAAGTGTTTCGCAATCGACTCGATGTGTGCCCTGTAGTACTTTGTTTGTTGTAATTGTCTTCTACATGTCTTTTGGTCGCATAACATATAAAAGTAGTTGTAAGAACACTATGCCAGTTAATTTTATGTTTGTTGACATCCCCGAAAATTTCACACAACATATAACAGCAGTTGTAAGGACACTATGCAAGTTAAGTTTTTGTTTGTTGACTACCCCGCAGGTACATGGATGTATCGTTTCTCGACATTTAGTAATTAATTCTGCTCAAACCGGTGCTAGCAGCCGTCTTGAACTAACTATGAGGTATGAGCATAGCTTATTGTTGCAGACCTCATGGTGTCTTCAAGATGATGAACAACAATAAAAGCGTTGTTTTATTGCTTGGTTTTACCATGTATTTGTAGAGACTTTGTCTCATGTGCATTTACTACATATTCTTTCATTGTTAAAGAAACAAAAGATGCAAAATGGCTTTTTGTTGAGCAAAAACGTTAAAAGTGATGCCATGGGAGAAACGCGTGTAAACACAGTCGGGAATTATTGGAAGGTATGTTATAGCTGAAAAGAACAGAATAGTTGTCCTTCATCGTTTGGCAATTAACTGATAAAACACCAATGATATCAATAAGCCTCTTTTCCTTTCGTCGTGTGCGAGGATGATTGTGTAATCTATCGTGTTTCATAAATATCAGAACTCGTTGTGTCATATTTCTGATCATGCACATGTTTATAAAGGGAACTTTAAAAAGGTTCAGAAATGTCAAATTCTTATTTTGGAATATCAATCGTTGTTTTGGGTTTTATTTCCCTAATTAAACACGATTTGACCTTTTTGTCGGAAATGGTGACATAAATAACTGGAATATTAGTGTGCACAAGTGTTTATGATGACCAATTAAAGAGAAACAAGATCTCAGGCGACTTTGATTAGTACAACATAAAGAAGTGAATGAAGAACTTCAACAAACCAAAGCGTTTGCTTAAATATAATTTATTTCTAAATACAAATCACAGTATTCCATTCAACAACGTTGTGACACCATTTCACTATTCATAGTAGTCTTATCGTGGCATCAAACATTTTTTTGGCAAAAAGTACACAGTAGAAAAGAAAACTCTGCAACGATTATTTACACTCAGGATATAGAGTGTCTCAGATAAAGTTTAACATTGACAAAAAAATCTTTTTTTTTCACAAAACATATTAATTATTTTGTGGTCGTCTATGCATCTTGAAATAAAGGTGAAAACGTTTTCAACAGATCAAAATTAAAACAAATATGAGACACATACAATAAAAATTATCTATGTTGTGTGTTTATGTATATTAAAACACTACTTGAATCATAAAGAATAAGAATTAAACCATCAGTAGATTTGAAAAAAAAATCGAGAATCAATGTATGATAACCACAACTATGAATATTACGTGTAGTATACTGAAAAAAAAATAAATAAGATGATGATAATTATGAAAAAAGTACAATCAAGCTTATAGTACGCTGATTTACGGACGAGTATAGATTTACTAACGAGTATGGATTTTTTGACGAGTTCAGAAACTATATTACAATATATTACAACTTAACTTGCTTGTTTGATACAGTGCCAGCTCTTACAAAAACCCAGATTTTCTTTCGTAATATAATGTGCGAAAAGACAGGGATAAAATAAGTGCAAATTTCATCATCCATATTTTTTTTCATCTTTCCATAAATGTGTGTGCGTGAATGAACATATTTAAAACAAAAGAACAAACAACAAATAACAAGGAAAATAAAAAAAAGCGCAATACACTGTTGCTGTTTTTGAAACGAAAATAAGGAACCGGAAACGAACAAAAAGATATCATTTAACTGATAGAATTGTAATGCTCCATTTTAAATAAACATGGTTTGTTTATTTAGTAGTATTCTTGACAAAAAGTTATTTTTCCAATATATATATGTTTGTGCCAAACTAAAACCCATGAAAGAATAGTATAGTGGAATGACCGCAGAGTCTACATTCCGAAATGTATTGACCTTGATCGAGGTCAAGTCCAATGAAAGCTATGGCAGCATGAAACGCACGTTAATATATTCCCATCTTGTTTTAGCTACGACTATCCCAGAGCAAATTTCATGTGTATTGAAAACGTTTTCACTTGAACACTATTTATTGACCTCAAGGTCAATATGATTTACGACTTTAGCATAAAATTCAAGATATTATTGTTGATTGCAAATTAACATATTGCTTAGTGTCAATCCAATGGTCTCCAAAACAAGCCCCTGAATATTAATTTATTGTGAACAATGTAGTCACAAATCTTCCTTAATTGTTATATCTGCGAATTGATTTAATGTAAACTCTACAAAACTCATTGTGATAACCAAAGCTAAATGTATTGCACCATAAAAACTTGTTTAGTAGTCAAATGGGACAAATTAACTAGTAATCAAATCGTTCGTTTTACAGTCATAAACAAAAATTTTCTCATGATCAATTATATCATCATAGTATAAGGGAAAATGTATATGAGTGTCATATATCTTTTGTAGTTTATAAAGGAGTGAAGCTATCTAAAGGATTTTGATATATATTTACTGATACAAAGTTGCCTAAAGATTAAGGAAGTGTTGAATCTAGGTTGACTAAAATATAAACTTATAGTGAATATGCACTGGGAATAATATCTTTGCAGAAAACTGAATTTTAATATATCCAATATTCTGATTTACTGCAGTCTTGGAAGGTAAATTTCTCATGCAGACTAGAATAAATCTCCACAGATGAATAAAGAGTGGATAATATAAGTGAAAAGAAGACACCAAATCAGGTGAATCTCGTCCTTGGCGTCTGTAGTCAATTACATATTCTTGAGGTATACATGGTCAGCTGTATCATGAGAAGCGTCTCTTGGTTCGAGCCAGGAGGTACTTGACAATAACATAAAACAACGGCAGTAGAATACCGAAGGAACAAAGGGGTGACATTCACAAAAATCGAAGTCCAAAGACGGGGCAAAAACGAGAACACAGAAAACAATGACGTTAGACACAAAAACAATGACGCCAGACAGACACAAAGCACAGAACCAGAAACCACAACATTCAGAACAAAGGCACTCACAGTGTGAACTCCAGTGAAACTGAGAGTGACATCAGGTGCTCCGGAAGGGTAAGCATGTCCTGCTCTGTTAACAGCACCCGTCACACTGTGAGTGATTCAATCCGGGAAAATGTCAAAGTCGGTAGTCAAATCCGGGAAGACGTGAAGACGTGACATAAGATCAATTCAAATATGCATAGAAATGAAAAGCATCCTAGATAAAAGTGTTTTCGTTCTTGATCGACTATTTTTTCTCCAATGCCAATTAGTGGAGCGGCGAGGAGGCTAATTTCCAAAATTTAAATTACCCGAAAAAGTGGACTTTTATTATCTTAAACGAAAGTGTGATGTTTGTTCTGTCAAAAAATAGCTGCCGTCGCTATCTGACATGGTCCAAACATACTTTATTTTATTTTAAGGTCAAAGGTCATTACCCTAAGAGCTGTACTTTCAGTTTGCTGGACTATAACGTGCTTATCTTTTGACATAGTTTTCAGAAATTTGGCAAATAAGCGTATCGCAAAACCGTTGAATATTTGGTACTATTTGATTTTAATATGACATTCACCTTTGACCTTGAGGTCAATAAATAGTGTTCAAGTGAAGGCCTTTTCAATACACATGAAATTTGCTCTGGGATAGTCGTAGCTAAACCAAGATGAGAATATATTAACGTGCGTTTCATGCTGCCATAGCTTTCTTTGGACTTGACCTCGATCAAGGTCAAATAAGGCTATTTTTACAAAATCATTTGAACTAAGTCGAAGGATGACATAGAACAAGTTATTTGACAATAATACACAATGCTTGCAACAGTTGTGGCTCTTGTTAGTCATTGATATTGAGGATATATATATAACATTTGTTTTTCCGCAGCATGTTTTCGTTTGTGTGTATAAAGGAGGGTGGGGTAGGGTGCACAAAGAACTTCTAGTTATTCACTTCAACAAGGATTCTCTTTGTGTAAAACACATAAGGTAATTCGTAAAAAGAAAACAGAAAATCCATTTTAATCCACTGACGGACGTGAAGATAGTAAAAATTAAAAAAAAACACACAGTCAAATGATATTAAATATGTATTTTATACTACCAACGACAGAGACAGAGCGATTCCGAAGGAACAAGGGAAGTGGTGAATACAAAATCAAAGTCCACAGACATGGCAAAAACGGGAACATAGAAAACAAAGACAAAACAAGGACGTGAGACAACCACAAGGCACGGAAATAAAAAGACAACATACACTCATAGTGTGAACTCCCATGAAAACTAGAGTGACAATAAGTGCTCCGGAAGGGTAAACATGTCTTGCTCGCCTAGCGGCACCCGTCACACTATCAGTGTGTCTATCCAGGGTTGAGTCAAAACCAGTTACTAATAACAGATTCCATAAAAAAATAAAACAGATGGGACGTATAAATAAAAAAAATTCCGTCGTTGTACATGCAATAGCCTATCGACTACATGTAAATGCACGTCAATGTCGTAAACAAAGCTACAATATATATAAAAATAATACGCTTTTTCCGAAATGGTAACCACACGTTCTAAAATTGAAATTTTCTGTAAGATGGAAAAACTTTTTAAAAAATAACTAAATACCGAACTTACTGTGAATTTAATTTCTGCATATGCGCATTTCGACAACTTATTTCTCTTCAGTGCAGATAAAATCTTAAAATTTGGAAGACCATAATTTCAAAGATATTCAAAACTGATAGAGAACAAAAAAATAATATGATCTAAATGTAAAGCCAAAATCAGCTAAGGACAGTGCTTTGCGTGAGGGAGATACTCCTTAGTTTTTGTAACAAAATTTACAAAAATTTAGATATTGTAAGGTTTCAAATAGAATGGGCTTTCGGGTCAGTACCGAAGTACTGACTACTAGGCTGGTGAATACCCTCGGGGACTATTAGTCCACCAGCAGAGGCATCGACCCAGTGGTCAAAAATAACTAAATACCGAACTTACTGTGAATTTAATTTCTGCATATGCGCATTTCGACAACTTATGTCTCTTGAGTGCAGATAAAATCTAAACGTTTGGAAGACCATAAAATCATAGACCAAGCAGTTTAACCAATCATTGGAACACTTTTATTGTTGTTTTTCATCTTTTGGAACTGTCAAAATAACATGTACTATATTTTTAACAAATAAGGGTAAAAAGAATAAGCTGAATAAACACTTTCTCTTGACAAAGCACCGGCAGAAGGGTACAAAGCTAAAGTACTTAAAATTTGAGTCTCATAAAAAATGTGAAGATACGAATGTTATCTGCATAAGGAACGTCGAAGAAGGGCTGTAGTAATATAAAGAATTTAGCTAAATGAGTCCTTTAGAATAAGAGATAAAGAAAACAACAGAAACTAGATGGACATCATTTTTTGACTTACATCTCAAATTTGACGAAAATGATCACCCCAGTACTAAAATTTACAACAAAAGGATTTTTAGAATTGACAATTTCCCTAACAAAGAGAATATATTCCTTTTTCTCCTGCTTTCGGGTTGTATGTTTCACAGATGATTCATAACAGGAGAGCTTGCACTAATTATATATAAATTGGGACTTTTTTATTAGCATTGTTATCTCTGTGATCACTTTTAATCTGGGATTCAAATTTCAATCTGATACGATTATTCTTTAACAGCTATCAGTCCCCTTTGGAAACAAAAATAAGATATAGGCATGAACTCGGATTATAGATTTTTTTTTACATACAGGAACGGAACTTTCATTGTCCACAACATTTCAATGGCAATTTTAGTTGGAGGTACTACTTGAGACTACAACAATTGTAGGGAAGGTTGGGTTACCCACCATTTCTTTTATAATTCTTGTACTAAGTCAGGACCATTGTCGTCGACAATTTTCCGGTGTTTATCCACTTGGTTTGTCTTTTGCCTTTTGGCTCTTGACAGTTCTGTCCTGTTAGTAGGTAATAAACCTCCCATTTCTATGAGTTTAAGAAACTTCAGTGTTCCATAGGATATAAAACTAACCTATTACCTAATTTGATTGGTAGGACTTGTCAAAGCAGAAGGAAAGGCATTTCTGATTAGCTCGTTTTGGTAAACGTCTTAGTGGTAGAGAAGAAGGATTATTTTGTGAATATCTACTGCCACTACTGTAAAGCTTTTATTGTGCTATACACGTAATTAATAGAGTTATTTTCTATTGATTCATGATAATTGTGTTGCGTGGAATGTTTTTGCCATTTAAGTTTATGTTTGCTGACGATCGCGCATCCATGGATCATTAGGTAAAAAAGCATGGATGTAGCGTTGCTCAACAATTAGCAATGAATTCCGCTCAAACCGGTACTAGGGGCCGTCTTGAACTTGCTATGAGGTATGAGTAAAGCTCATTGTTGAAGGCCTCATGGTGACTTAAAGGTGAAGAACAACATTAAAAGCGTTGTTCCATTGCTTATTATTACCATGTATCTGTAGAGACTTTGTCTCATATACATTTACTCCATATCCCTTCATTGTTTATTCATTACATTATTTTGTGCGCTTCAATACCCACTGGACATTTTGGTTGATAATGCTTGCATTCATCACCCGAAGTTATTTGCACTCATACGTTTTGATTTTTGGACTCCCGAATGCTAAATTTCGATCTGCACTTTAGAGGTGTATGTTGTCGAAATCTCAAAGCGTCTTATTTTTTCAGTTGTATTATCATTACTTTTTCCAAAATTATGCGACATTTTGTTGGCTTTTTAAGAATTTTTGCTCCTTAACATATACCTCATTCTAATGCAGCCATTTTAGCCATGTATTTGTAGAGACTTTGTGTCATGTACATTTAGTCCATATCCTTTCATTCACTATTTACTTTATTCTATTGTAACAATTAATAGTTTATAACAATACGGGACTTTTGAATTTTGTTCCCTCCGGAAACAAATATAATATTATACGAAAACAATCAATGTAACAATACAATAAGAGGGAGACATTAATAAATGAACACTGTAGAGCTAAGGGAGATTTGTATTTAATCTATTGTAGCGCTTCTGGTTAATCGTTTTTGTCAATTAAAAATTGTCAGGTAAGAAATATTATAAGTATGCACTTCAATTTCATCAATATTTTATTGTTTAGATGATACATCTTTATTTCAATAGGCCAGGAATCAAGTCATTCCTTCATACTGGTATTTTAGGCGACCGTTTCCACCTTCGCTTACTGAAGAGTTCCTATCTCGAAAGTCTCGTATTGTAAGTCATTGAACTACAGTATAGAAATATGACAATAATATATTTGTCTGATGTATAAATCTTCCATGTCTTCAGAGCGGGTCACCATGAGAATTGTTTATAGAAATTGTCGTGACAAGCAATATTGATAAGAAAATTTCTGAAAAGTCTAAAACAATGCAAATTTACATGCTAATATTTTCTTTTGACATTTTGAATACAAAATTTCTCAAAAGACAATATATATTACTCCATTCAATGAGCATACAAAATATAATGTTGTCTATGTGTTACAATATGCTATGACATGTGTACTGTAAACGGGGAAATTTTCGCTTATTTCGTGTTTAGTAATTTTGCGCGAATATAACCCCCTCGCGAATAGTTTTAATAACAAACGTTTTACTATCAAAATTTGAAGATCCGCGAATATTATAACCGCGCGAAAGATTTGGGTATGACTCTTCGCGAAATAAACCCCCGCGAAAATAACCACGTTTACAGTATATAATTTTAAACTTTCCAATACTTACTGCGTTTAGCAAACATATTCATCATAAGATTGTACACTGATAAGTTCTTACTAATTCAATCATTTATTATTCAAACCATATTTATGCTAACAGAACCCTAAATTCATACATTGAAGCGGAGAAATTGACAAACAAACGTTCTACATTACAATAACCATAAACCAAATAAATAAAATGTATCCAAGCCTACATACACTCAAGCCATTTATTACAAATATTAATAATTTTGTGTTTTAATATCATGTAACTTCGTCACATATATAACAAAATACGTAAAATTGTAGAGAATTTAAGTTATGCAGATAACAATTTTTACACTTTATGTCTCTTCAATGCAGATAAGTTAAAAACTCTTAGAAGATTTCAATATGATTTATTTTTCTAGAATTTAAGTGACATTACTTCAGTGATGGGCCACATTCATTTTTAATGGTAACGTGAGCTAAATATTTACCTCGAATGTTATTAAAAATATTATATTTTGAGTTGCAACCTCCTGCGCTAATAACTTTGTACTGACGTTGTTGATGGGACACTACATTACTCTGTATTAGGTAAATAAGAATAATCTTCAATATCAGATATTTTTGGATTTGACATTTGTCTCTTGTACAATCTTATGAGTATCTGATATAAGATCCAGCCTTTGTCAGTTGCTTTATGTTCGATTTAATTTCAAGGTTTTCTTGAGGGTCTCTATTGTGCGTGAAAACGGGAAACGAAGTATAGCGGGATACGTGAAATTAGATAAAAATGGTTCGTGAATTCATGAAAATGATTATCTTACTTAGCTGGATTTCAGTTTTTTGTTATCAAAAACTTGAATGTATGTGCGTTTAGCAATGAGTGACGTTCTGCAAGATACCTTTTGATCTTCGACTGGACCCTTTTGTTTTGTATTAGTAAATATATTGACGGTATATTGGATGGCAAGTGCCCAAATCAATGACGGATATGAGAAAATTCGTTGGAACCTTCTCATACTACTGCATGTATATAAAGACTTTTTTTCAGAAATGGCCAGACTCCTTCATAATTTGACAGAACACGGTGAAAATATTAAATGTCAGGTGATATCACGAGAGGGTCTGGCGGATATGGACAAACTTCAAAAACTGTCTTTTTTGACCCAATTTTATGGATATCCATGGATACTAGTGAAACGTAACTATAGGTTGTCGGAACGACAGCTATTCCAGTACTCCCTGTTGACACAGAAAACAGTTCTTTTACCCCCTGGGCATAATTTTCTCAATATTTTTGAAATCAAACTACTGACAGTCGTTATTTTTACAAAAAGAATTTAAGGATATATGATTGTTGACAGAATTCCAAAAAAATAAGTGGTCTTTTAGACTTTCAGGAAATTTACCAAGATTGGAATTTAAAATTTTTGTAAATCAAATTGATTAAAATGTTTGTCTTAAACTAAACAAACTATTTTAGTATGGTTGCTAGGTAGAATTCCAAAAAATTATTGGTCTTTGAGTATTTCAGGATGTATACAAAAACTGGAATCAAATATTTTTGAAATCCCATTGATGATGATGATTAAAAAAGCTATTTAAGTATGGTTAAAAATAAGTGGTCTTTGAGACTTTCAAAAAATTTACCAAAATTGATATCAAATATTTTTGAAATCTATTTAGTAAAAATGTTTGTCCTAAACAAAACAAATTAATGTAGTATGTTTGCTAGGTAGAATTCCGAAAAATAAGTGGTCTTTGAGATTCGCAGGAAATTTAGCAAAATTGGAATCAAATATATTTGAAACCCATTTAGTTAAAATGTTTGTACAAAACTAAACAAATTATTTTAGTATGGTTGCTAGGTAGAATTCCAAAAAATAAGTGGTCTTTGAGACTTTCAGGAAATTTACCAAATAGGTATCGCATTTTAGAACTCGAATTATGCAAAATCCCATTTTCTATGAAACATTTGCTAGTATAACTAATTGACCGTCGTGAATATCAATAAAAATGTCACGAGTGCCGAACAACGCAGAAGGATTAAACGAGTAGTTTAATCCACTGCGTTGATCGACACTAGTGACATTTTTATTGATATTCATGGTGGTCCATTAGTTATGCTTTTTTATTATATAGATTTTCTACTCAAAAACCGAGATTTTAGATGCGGAATATTTTTTCATTTCAATACGCCAGTTGTTTTCTTGACGACTACATTGAACGGATATTGTGACGTCGCTTCATTAAGACGTCATCCAGTGACTAGAAATCCTTTATTTTCACCGGTGACAATATGACATTTATTTAACTGAGAAAACTCGATAATTCACCGCTATCTATATAATAAATAATTATATGCTCAAATAAAAAAAATATTAGTCTTTGACATTTCTAGGAAATTTACCAAAGTTGTAACCGGAATCACAAATCCGAAATTTTATTGAAAATCTACAGACTATATTCAACAATTTTGCATAAAAATTTTATCCCCAAATCCAAAAATGTAGGAGGAGTTTGTGTGCCACCTTCCATATGTGTTAAAATCCACATCTTTGGGCCATTGTTTAAATCAACATCTTTGGGCATCTTGTTTGCACCAAAATAAAGGTAAAAAATCCGAAAGCTTATTGCATATCTACAGACTATATCCAACCATTCTACAACAAAATTAAATCCATAAATCTATAAATGTAAGAGGAGTTTCTGTCACATGCCACATGTGTAAAAACTGACATTTTGGGGCCTCTTGTTTGCACCAAGAGCAATATAAAAAATCCGAAAGATGATTGCGCATTTACAGACTATATGCAACAATTCTACAACAAAATAAAATCCCAAAATCCAAAAATATAGGAGGAGTTTGAGTCACAAGAGAAGTGTCACGGACGGACAGACGGACGGACGGACGGACAGGCGGAGGGTATAACAATATTCCCGAACGTTCTTCGAAAGTGCGGGGATAAATTTTAGATACCGATGCCAGCTCCTTTGGAATAAGAGGCGTATTATCTCAAATATAGGATGACAAAGAGACCATGATAGCTTATTTTAGTAAAAGTTTGAATAAACCAGAACGTAATTATTTCATAATTTGTCGTGAATTACTTGCAGTAGTGTCAGCTATTAAGCATTTCTAGATGAAGTGGCCTTCCTTGCTAGGATAGATCATGGTGACCTTGACTGGCTTTTAAATTTGGAGAACCCTGAAGGCCCTATTGTGTCTGCAAGGTTTAATATCATTATGCAAGGTGTAAACACTTGATCTATTCAGAATGTAAAGATGTCTAAAAATAAGAAAAATTCAACACAAGCACAGAATCTTTGTACGCTAATAGGTTTGATGGCTTCAGGGTCGCCTTTGCAATTATGTCCATCTTATCTGGGTCTTGTTCAAAATAATCGATATCTAGGTATCTATGGCAACACCGCCTGCACTATGTCCAGCGCCCTAGACCACAAGACCACTTAGGCTATATAAATATATAGCTTTCGGTAACTTAGTCATTCCTGCTCGTAGGAAATCTAGAGTTGTAACATAGTACACAATAAACATTCGTGTACTATGTTACAAAACCGATTTTGACTCCTCTTGGGTTTTAAAGCGGACATTTTTGCTTCACTCAATCTTATTAAGTAGAATTAAGAATATCAATTATTTTAAGGTAACAACTGTAACGTTGCAACCCATTTATTTTTGGTATGACATTATAATATTCACTTGTGAAATATTGTCAACCTTTGGTAAAAAAGATTATATTTTACCGATATATCATCTATATCAGCTGGTAGACAAATTGGTACCTTAGGGAGCAATAACTAATATCTTGGTCTAATTTACTGCTGTCATAAAAGCGTAGGCTGTTTTTTTAGTATCCTTTGATATAAGAGATCAAACAAATCCACGCTAAAAAAAGAATAATACAATTAAAAAGCAATAAGGAAGTCAGAACCTTGTTTGATTATATGATATTTTATATTATAATTTGTTTATATAATGCGTCCATGTAATATCCAACTGCTTAGTCATCATACGTATCTAACGTCCACTAATAGAGTATCTAACTAATATCCATAACTTGAATATCAACACAGCAAAACATTGGATAACGCCAGCAGGGGTATTTACTCTTTCTTGTTTGTGGTTTTATTTTCTTTTTGTTACTATGTATATGTACTATGTCATGCAAAGCAAAAATAAAAATTATTTGACCCATAGGTGAAAAATTTTTCAATCGCACAAAGCAATAATTTGTCCTCGTATTATTAAGATACCAATACTTTGATTTTTTAATATGTTTGTGGTTCCAAACCTTTAATTTTTGTATATTTTTGTTGTTCAAAAGATTTTGATGTATGTCCAGTTTGAGCAGTGTGCAAACTGAAAACCCTAAATCTATTATAATTTTGGTATTTTATGATTCATTTCCCTAACTTTATCAGTATATTTTTATGTATATAGATAAGATGTCCAAATGGCCGACAAACCAGTGTGAATGCTGGTATTTTAACTCTTAGTATATACAGGTTTAATTCAGTTGGCATCAAACGAAATCTTGAACAAAGTAGCAAATTGATTAACATGTAATCTAAAGGAAAGCGTGAAACACTAGAAAGCAAACACTTTTTTTCAGAGAATATTAAATATACCTTGCATAGGGCCATTTCGACAACTACTGTCTCATCACTGCAGATAAAGTCAAAACATTGGAAATCCAAAAATCGAAAGTTGTAAAAAGGCTGAAAATCAAAAGGATCTAAAATAGAAAGCCAAACTCATCTAAGGACAGAGCTTTGCATGATGGAGGTACTTCTTAGTATTAAACAAAATTTTCAAATTTAGATATTGCATGATTCTAAAAAAAAAATCGGTTTTCGGACCAGCACCGAAGTACTCGACTACTGGGCTGGTGAATACCCGCGGGGACTAACAGTCCAGCGGCAGTGGCATCGAGAATTGGTAATAATAACAAAAATACCGAAGTTACTGTAAATTTACTTTCTGCATATGGCCATTTCGACAAGTAATGTCTCATCAGTGCAGATAAAATCCAAACATTGGAAATCCAGAAATCGAAAGGTGTAAAAAGGCTGATGAAGAACAAATAATCAAAAGGATCTAAATAGAAAGCCAAACTCAGCTAAGGAGAGAGCTTTGCATGAGGGAGATACTTCTTAGTTTGAAACAAAATATTCAAATTTAGATATTGCATGTTTCCAAATGAACCGGTTTTCGGGTCAGCACCGAAGTACTGGACTACTAGGCTGTGAATAACCTCGGGGACTAACAGTCCACCAGCGGTGGCATCGACCCGGTGGTAATAAATAGCAGAAATACCGAAGTAACTGTAAATTTACTTTCTGCATATGGCCATTTCGACAACTAATGTCTCATCATCTCCACATTAAATGTTGACAATTTAATTTTGAAAATTAGAGTACTTAAATAATTTTAGATTAAACATATTTCAAATGCATGTAAAATATCTACAATATACAATGTTGAAACCTGTTAATACATTTTGGCAGACGACTGGTTAAAAAATATTTTGTGCAGTTTATGTTTTATAGTTTCCTTATTTTGGCATTTTATTTTATTTATTTTTCCAAAAAAGTTATTCTAACCCCTTATTTAAAGCCCACATAAGTTTTTTGCAGTGGACTTGACGAGAGTCTTGTGGTTGTTTATATGTTGTGATTGTCTACTATTAGTCTTGTTGTTGGGCAATGGATGACAGTGATTGTATGAACTCTTTGTCAGTAAATTTTTGTTAGTAAATTTGTTGACGATACCACATATATGAGTAAACAAAAACGTAGATGTAGCTTTGTTCGACATACAGTAATAAGTTCCGATCAAACCAGTGCTAGGGGCCGTCTTGAACTTACTATGAGGTTGTTGAAGGCCTATATTTATGACCTCGAATGTTCATTGCATGGTTTTACAATGTATTTGTAGAGACTTTGTCTAGTTTGCATTTACTCCATATCCTATCATTGTTTGTCTACTTGAATTAGATACATGTTCAACACAGCGGGTGTCTTATGCATGGTTTTCATTGGGTCCGTGTTGTTCATTTTTATATATGTGTTGAGGTTGATATATAGAATAGGAGGATTTGACCTACATTTCATGCATGCGTTACCCAGGTTAAAGTATTTGTAGAGTCCAGATCTGAGATACCACAACTCTTAGAGTAATAATATTTTGTATGTAGATACGTCTCATAAAGATGAATCTCCTGATAGAAATTAAGTCACTTTGACCTACATTTCATGATTTAGGTTAAAGTTTTTGTAAGAGTCCTGATCTGTAATACTACAACTCGTAGAGGAATAATAATATGTATGTAGATTCGTCTCATAAGGTTATGAAGCTCCAGATAAAAATTAGTTACTTTTACCTATATTTCATGCATGAGCGACTTAGATTAAAGTTTTTGAAAGAGTCCAGATCTGAGATACTACAACTCGTAGAGGGATATTTTGTATGTAGATGCGTCTTGTAAAGTTACAAAGCTCCAGGTAAAAATTAGGTTGTTTTGACCTACATTTCATGCATGAGTTATCTAGGTTTAAATATTTGTAAGAGTCCAAATCTGGAAACTATAACTCTTAGAGGAATATTTTTTGTATATAGATTCATCTTGTAAAGTTATGAAGCTCCAGAGAAAAAAATAGCTCACATTGACCTACATTTCATGCATGAGTGAATTGGGTTAAAGTTTGTGTTACAGTCTTGATCTTAGATACTACAACTTGTAGAAGATTAATCTTTCATCAGTAAATGCATAAGTTATAGGTATGTTGCTCCTGATTGAAATAAGGTCACTACATTTCTTGCCTGACTGACTCAGATTGAAGTAACAAGCCAGATCTTGAATGGTACAACCTTTGTGGAGTTCTTATAGTTCTAGACAAATATTGAACAACCGGGCGAGAGGATAAACTGTCCGACTGCCCGTTCTCTTGTTTATTTTTCTAATTTTAAAATGCTATTCTGACCATTCTGTTTATATTGCCCACATCTTATTGTTTTATTATGCCAAGTTTTCTTGCAATTGACTCGATGAGTGACATGTGGTTCTTTATTTGTTGTAATTGTCCTCTTCAAGTCTTCTTGTCGCGCAACGGATGACAGCAGTTGTAAGAACACTTTGTCAGTTAATTTTATGGTTATTGACAACACCACATCCATGACAAAGGGGGGACATGGTTGTGGCATCGCTCGACATTTATCAATTAATTCCGCTCAAACAGGTGCTAGGTTCCACCTTGAACTTACTATGAGGTATTAGCATAGATGATAATTGAAGGCCTCGTGGTGACTTCAAAATGAATAAACGCGCTCTTCCTTTGCATGAATTTATCATCTATTTGTAGAGAATTTGTAGAGAATTTATTTGTAGAGAATTTATTTGTAGAGAATTTACATTTACTCCACTTTCATTGTTAATCACAATAAAGATGCAAAAATGGCTGTTTTGTTGAGCAAAAACCTAACGAATGTTAAATTCCATGAGAGAAAACGTGCATTAACACAGTAAAGAATTAATGAAAGTAATGTTATAGCCTAAGCAAACCAACATTTTCCAACTTTACAGTTGTACTTCATTGTCTTGGCAATAAAAAAATCATAAACTGATAAAACACCAATGATATCAATAAGCCTCTTTTCCATTCGTTCTGTTCTAGGGAAAATTGTGTAATCTGGCGTGTTTCTTGAATATCAGAATTTAAACAAGCGTTCTAAAATTTGCACAGACATTCCAATGATGAAACATACATGTAATTAACTCGTTGTGTAATATTTCTGACCATGCAGAGGTTTATAATCACGTTCGTATTTTGGAATATGAAATTTTATTTCCCTAATTAAACACGGTTTGACCTTTTTGTTGGAAATGATGACATTAATTAACTGGAATATTAGTGCGCAGAAGTGTCTTTGATGGCCAATTAAAGAGAAACAAGATCCAAGTGACAATGATTAGTACAAAATAAAGCAGTGAATGATTACAAGAACATCAAACAAACCAAAGCGTTTGTTTTACTATGATTTATTTCTGAAAAGGGTTATATTCATCAGAGTATAATCAGAAAGTTAACCTCAATCTATAAATTGCATAACTCCATGTAACAAAATTGTGATATCATTCACTGAATTCATAGTACTGAGTCGTGGTGTCAAACATATTTTTTACCAAAAAGTATAAACAATATACAAAAAAATGAAACTACTCAGAAGTATGAAACGAATGAAACAAAGTGTCTCAGATAAAGTTTGATTTTGAAAACAAAGATGCTATGTTTTTTTTTCACAAAACTTTTTTGTGACTGTCAAATGCAAATGAAATTAAAAGCAGAAAAAAGCAATGCCTTTCCTGTGAACAATGAGCTTTAAAAAAAAATGAAATACCGAAGTTACTTTATTTCTCTTCCGTGCACATCAAATTTAAACATTTGGAAAGCCATAAATCGAATTATGTATAAAACCAGACAGAGAACAAATTACTAATAGGGTCTGAATAGAAAAGCCAAAACTAGCTAAGGACAAAGCTATTCAGGAGAGAGAACTGTCTATCAGATTAATACAGATAAGAGACAACTACGATGACCTTGTGTTTATGTATATAAAAAACTACAAGAATCATAAAGAATAAAAGTTAAACTATGAGCATAAATTTGAAAAATTCGAGAATCAATGTTTGATACAACTATAAGTATTATGCTACAGTGCAGTATACTGAATGAAAAAAGGATAAAAGTAAATTTATTGCCGAGTATGATGGGTTTACTGTAGAGTATAGAAATGGAATATTAAACTTAACTTACAATGGAAGGGGGGTTTGGCTGGCCATAAATTAGGTAAAACAATTTCTCGTGTTTGAGATGTATGCTCTTTATTTTTCTTAGATTTGGTGTACTTGTACATGAGATTATATCTCATGTGTACACTTTGTTTATAATTATTATCTAAATTTATGTAAATTCGAAAACTAAGGTTAAAACCCTTCCATCGTAGTTTTGTCCATAGCCATATTTGATATTACGGTTTATTTGGGTTTCGTTTGGTTTTATGCATTTAAATCGTCGATTTCCTATTTTTGGGGTTCTGGTGCTGCTGATGATGAATTAATTTCCAAAATGACCAAACGGGTCATTTAAATTAATTGCAGTTGGAGTTAATAAATATTTTATGGTCTCATAATCATTTACTCCATATATTTCCGTAAAATATTTAACCCAACATTTCTTTTGAAATGCCTGTACCAAGTCAGGACCATTGCGGTCGACAATTTTCCCAGTATTTTCCACCTGATTTGTCTTTTTGTCTCATGGACTTCGACTCTTGGCCTCTCTGTTCGGTAATTTTGATTTACCCCATTTACATGTTAGATACAATGCCAGCAATTGCAAAAACCAATATTACTTTCTGTTAGAAAATTGCGAAAGAGCAGGAATAAAAAAATAAATGCAAATTGCATCACTTCATCACTTCATAGATGTGTGTGCGTAAATAAATAAATAAAAAGCAATCGAACAAACAATCACTAACAAAAAAAAAGATAAAAATCCAATAAATGAAGAATTTTTTTTTTTTAATGAAAAATTCTTATGCTGCATTTAAGAGAGACGTAGATTTGTATAATGTATTCTGGACAAAAAGCTAAAAATCAATTAAAGAAAAACATGTAAATTTTCCCGAATATGTTTGTACCAAACTAACACCCATTTCGAACCTACATTCTAAATGTAGACCATATTCGTGTATGATTTATGACTTTAGCACAAAGTACAAGACATTAATGTTACTATATTGATTGCAAATTAACATTTTGCTAAGTGTCAATCCAATGGTCGCCAAAACAAGCCCCTGAATATGAGTTTATAGTGAACAATGTAGTCACAAATCTTCCTTATTTGTTATATCTGCGAATTGATTTGATATAAACTCTACAAAACTCTTTGTGATAACCATAGCTAAATGTATTACACCATAAAAACTTGTTTAGTAGTCAAAAGGGACAAACTTACTTGTAATCAAATTGTTCGTTTTCCAGCCATAAGCAAAAATCCTCATCATCAATTATATCATTATAGTTTAAGGGGGAATGTATATGAGTTTCATATATCTTATCACTACAAAAGTCAAATTGTCTGAATTTACCAATTTTTGTCTGATTTTGTCTGAAAAATTACTCGACATTCTTTTATGTCTGGAATATATTAAACAATTCTCAATTTTGTCTGAATTTTTCTTAGTTATTTCTTAAAATTCTCGACACTATTCTTAACTGTCTGGACGCATCTCTCAGAAGTATGAAATAAGTCTGATTGTGTCTCGACACTTAACTGTATGAACATTGTCTGAAAAAGTTTCAACTTATTTTTGATTGTCTGAACAGTGTCTCAATATGTCTCGACATATTCTGGACATTCTTAACAGCGTCTGAATATGTCTCGACATATTCTTAACTATCTAAAATGGTCTGATACAGTCTAGATTGTATGAAGACAAATAAAAGAATATTGATTTAATGTGTAAGATAAATTTCTAATGAAATTGCAAATCTTTAATAAAAAGGGATAGAAATTAATTTATTAGAAATAATGAAAATTTCAAGAACTCATAAAAAGGTCTTCTTACTGCCAACTCATACCATTAAATATGTGTGCAATATACTAGTACAACAGGTATTGACCCCTCTTGTGCATTTATCCAGAGGGCCATGGTCACAACCTAAATAAAAAAATATATAAACTCAATGAGGAAAATAAATACGTTCTATGTATAAGTTACATATACTCACCGAGATATTAACCATTTGATATTTCTCTGCCCTTTCATGTGCAGTAAAATGATGCTATTTCTGCTTTTTCTATATACGAGTACTTTAACTGTCCTAGAAATCCTTTTAGCTAGCACATTAAAAATACCTTGCTAGAATAAAGCAGACAATGTACACATTAATTTCACACGAATATGATCTTTTATTTTTGTTCCTGTATACTTGCAGTCTAAATCTCAAAATTGATTGCAGAAAAAAATTGTAAAATATAACCTGAGCAAATAATATATGTCTTTATATGATTTAGGAAAACACATCATAATTAAAAAGGGTATATTATTTGTAAATAGTTTTATCCATGAATAGATATATTTACTATGATAAATGTTAAAAACATTTTTTTTTTCAGTAATTGCGAAGATAATTAAAATACATGCAAGTATATGTATGATGCAAATGAACTTTAAAGATTTTGTAATTTACAAGGAAACACCACAAAATATCCATACATTAACATTTTGGCATTATGATAAGTAGGTATGTACTTAATAAATTGAAAATTTTAGCAGCAGTTGTGTTTTTAAAACATTTTGTAAACAAATCCTTGAAAAGTTGACAATCCGAGTGAAACTGAAGAAGCATAAATTTTTTCCATTGCATTTATCGCGAACATGTCACAAGTTTCAGACATAATGCATAATGTTAAGAATATTTTATTAAGAATTTTTCATGCAAATTCAGACTGTCGAGAATGTGTCGAGAAATTTTTAAGACAGAATTAATACAATTAAGAATTTGTCAAGAAATTGCAGACATAATGCTGAATGTTAAGAATGTCGAGAATACTATCAAGAATTTTTCATGCAAATTCAGACTGTCCAGAATGTGTCGAGAAATTTTGAGACAAAGTTAATACAATTAAGAATTTGTCAAGAAATATCAGACATAATGCAGAATCTTCAGAATGTCGAGAATTCTATCAAGAATTTTTCATTCAAATTCAGATTGTGGAGAATTTTAAGACAAAATTTATATAATTAAGAATTTGTCGAGAAAAATTAAGCACAAAATCAGACATTAAAGAATGTCGAGTAATTTTTTCAAACAAAATCAGACAAAAATTGGTAAATTCAGACAATTTGACTTTTGTAGTGTATGTAGTTTATGAAGGAGTGAAGCAATTTAAAGCATTTTGATATATTTACTGGTCAGGAAATGCTGAAAGGTTGATTAAAGTAATATTGAATATGTACTGAAAATAATATGTCTGCAGTAAACTGAATTTTAATATATCCAATGTTCAAGACAGTAATTTCTAATTTACTATAGTCTCGGAAGATAAACATCACATGCAGACAAGAATAAATTGACCACAGATGAATAGAGAATGGATAATATAATTGAAAGGGAGACATGAAATTTAAAGCAACGTAAAAACAACTTTTCAATATACAGATTGGGGGTAATAACAAAATTACCGAAGAGAGTTGTCAAGAGCCGAAGTCCATGAGAGAAAAAGACAAATGAGTCAGAAACCACCAGGGAAAAATGTCATCCGCAATGGTCCTGACTTGGTACAGGCATTTCAAAAGATATGGTGGGTTAAACCGGTTTTATGGCGTGCCATACCTCCCTTCCATTGTGGTAGTGTCCGGTAGCAACTCAACAGCAATTGCTATTGAAATGTTAAAAGAAATGATCATCCTAGTACCTTGAATCAGAGTTTCGGCCGAAACTTCAAAATTTTCCATAAGGGACTGATATCTATTAAAAAAATTTTTATTTAATGATCGAATGAGACGGAATATTTTGAAGCCTTGATTGATAAAGCGATCACGGAGATAACTATGTCTTATGAGAAAGTCTGTATAATTTGTGCTTGCTCTCGTGTAACGAATCAACTGTGAAACATACACTCTGTAAGCAGGAGAAGCTGGAATATTACTCTCCAAGTTGGGGAAATTAATGATTTTAAAATTAAAATCCTCCCTTTTGTCGTAAATTTTAGTACTGAGATTACCGTTTTCGTCAATTCGAGATGTAAGTCCAAAAAAGATGTAGATCTAGTCGTCTCTGTCGTTTCTTTAATCTCTAGTTCTGGCAAATATATTAATGGAATTCAACATTAGTGCATATTCTAATCTTTTGAAATGGTCAGAATATGTACTGGATTTTACTGTTGTTACGATTGTTTTTTGATTTATCACATTGGCTGTAGGGGGAAGGTTTGGATCCAATAAAACTAGTTTTACCCCGCCGCAGCAGGTTTGCGCCTGTCCTAAGTCAGGAATTTATTTAGCCTTTGTGTGTCTTGTCCTTTTTCTAGTTAGTTTACTTTATGTCTATAGGAGTCTAGGATGATGTTTATTTCGCTGGACTTGATTGCTCTTTGTTCAGGGGTCGACTCCGACCTGCCGTTGGGTGTGGAGTTTTCTCACCGTTCATCTTATGGTGGCTTTGAGTTGTTATTACTCCCCTTTGGGTCGTTGTCTCTTTAACACATTCCCCGTTTCCCTTCTTTTTTCTACTATATATATCCAACAAATAAGGGTAAAAAAAAACATCACTAACTATCAATTGACAAACCATCAGCTCAAATAACGCAAAGATATAAGAGTAGAGTACTCAATAAAAATGTGAAGATACAAAGGCAATATGCACTTGGAGCTTTGAAGAAAGGCTTTACTAATAAGAAAAATTTTGCTGAATGGATCCAATCAATATATACTCCAGAATAAGAGATAAAAGAAACAACAGAAACTAAATCTACATCTTATTGGACCTACATCTTGAATTTGGAGAAAATTGTCACCCCATCACTAAAATTTACAACAAAAAGGACGACTTAATTTCTTGACCGTTGATTTCATAAACACGGAGAGTAATATTCCTGCCTCTCCTGCTTGTCTATGTTTCACAATTAATTCATAACGGGGGAGCTAACACTAATTATTGGGAAGTTTTTATTAGGCATAGTTAATTACGCGATCACCTTTGTTCTGGGATTCGAAATTCCGTCTGATACGATCATTCTTTAACAGATAAAGGGACTGTGGAAAAAACAATTGAAGTTTCGGTATGAACTATGATTAAAGATGTTTTTACGTAGCACAGGGACGGAACTTTCATTGTCTACAATATTTCAAAGGCAATGGAGTTACTACACTACTGGAGACAACTTTAAATGTATACAATGAAACATGAATAATATAAACTCTTAACATAAGCGGTATTTTCTAATCTTCTCTACCCAATGGACATTTGGGTTGACCATGTATTCATTCATCACCCGAAGTAATTTGCAATCATATGTCTCCCAAATGCTTAATTTCAATCTTCACTTACAATGTGTAAGTTGTCGAAATCTCAAAATTTGCTATTTTTTAGTTTTTTCTTCATTACCTTTTCCAACATAATGCGACATTTTCTTGGCCTTTTAGGATTTTTCGTTTCTTAACATGTACCTCATTTTAATGCAGCTATTTTTGGACTTACTTTATTCTATTGTAACCATTGATAGATTATAACAATTGTAAGTCATTGAACTACAGTATAGAAATATGACAATAATACAGTTGTCTGATGTATAAATCTTCCATTCCTTTAGACCGGGTCACCATGAGAATTGTCTATAGAAATTGTCGTGACAAGCAATATTGATAAGAAAATTTCTGAAAAGTCTAAAACAATGCAAATTTACATGTTAATATCTTCATTTGACATTTTGAATACAAAATTTCTCAAGAGACAATATGAATATCATTACTGTTTGTTTTGCATTCAATGAGCATACGAAATATAATGTTATTAAAAATAGTATATTTTTAGTCGCAACCTTCTACACCAATTATTTTATTTAATTTTTTTTTAATTATTTTATTCTGACGTTGTTGATGGGACACCACATTACTCTGTATTAGGTAAATAAGAATAGTCTTCATAATCTTTATATCAGTTTGCAGAGTTTTTCCGCAAAAGCCATATCCGGTTGACCCGGATTTTTTAGAAGTTGACCTGGATATATCAAGCGATTCTCCAAAAGTTTTAAAGGTAATAACTTCTATTCAAGTTTTCACACGAAATCAAACGGATAGCAATAAACATCTATTCCATTTGCTCTTTCCGATTATGTATTAAAAACAGAATCATGATTACACAAATAGTTACACTAGATGTAAGAAAAATTCTAGAAACTGGGTCATTGATATATCCTGCAGAGCTTTGACGTTTTCATATTATGATGTCATAAAAGCTCCGAGGAACGATAGAATATCGAAACAACCAAAGGTTGCTTCAACCTTCAAAATCGACATTATTTTAGTACCTCGGTCAAAATATTCATCCAATTACAAAACATTTGCCGATGAAATGATAGAAACCCACAAAACATGTTTTTGAAACTGAAAATTGGTGAAAAGGCGAGAACGACATGTTTGTCGAATTTTCTGCGCAACTTTGGGAGAATTTGAAACATCATTTCGTAAATCAAAATACAAAATAAAGGATGAAAAACAAGTTTTCTGGCTTTTGACAGCTGATGTATTATAAAATATCACCCTGCTTGCCAGAATATGAAGCTTTGGGCTAGTTAGCTACGCTCACTCGGCCTTGTGCTTCATATTCTGGCTCACGGGTTGATATTTTACGATACATATAGTTGTCAAGAGTCCGAGAACATATACATATCAGATATTTTATGGGATTTGACATCTTTCTCTTGCACAAATTTGATGGCTATCTGATATAAGATCTTATGTTCGATTTCTTTTCAAGGTTTTCTACAACTGTTGATGAACAGCCACTTTGTTGCCTTCCATGTATTATTGTCATAGAAAAATTTTTGGAAACATGAGCCACAGTTTACTTCATTTTAAAATTGATTTTGATATATCGAATAATAACGAAACGTGTTTTTAGATTTGTGTTTTGAAGTGATCGTAAATTTCTTTAATGGTATCAATGAAGGTCATACAAGTCATCATATCAACAACATTTTTCCACACAGAAAAGACCAAACCAGTTTTTGAATTACGAAAAGAAATGAATCATTAATGGCACTGTGTAATACAAGAAGACATTATCCAAGCAATTGAAAAACACTCTCCATTATATCTAGTGCGTTTTCTCGAACATTACTGAAATGTAGATTTGTTTTAACAACATTTAATGTTTTTTAGGGAAACTGTCCATTTAATTTATTGTTCTAATGCATTTTAACGACTTTCATGTTAGGATCATTTTCATGAGTTTTGACACTATTTAATCTTGTAAACATGAAAGTTTTCTTACATCACAAAAACATGAAAAAGTTGAATGGCACCATGAGCTACTCATCATTACCAAATCAGCAACCACAATGATCTTTCAACACTATATCCTAGCGGGTATTATGCGTGAAGCAGATCATGCTTACCCTGATGATACCTCAGTTTTGTAGGGGTTCACACTGCTAGTGCTTACGTTTTGTGGCGTTCTTGTTCATTTTTGTTTCATCAGTTTGCCTTGGCATTTGTTTGCCGGTGTATCCAATCCCTTTTTGTTATTAGCAAATAAAATTATTATAAACTAGCTACACAAAATTACAATATTGCCTGGTATCTCAATCTTCTGACACAAATGTGAATATCATTTCGAACTAAAGTAAAATGAAACAGTACCATTAAAATACATTGAAATGTATCACAAATTGAAATGCTCGTCGGCACAACATTGAAAATTGATGCGACATATCTTTATAATTTAAACATATTTTCTTCTCTCTCAGCTTTGTCATATTTCAGTTTATTGATTTCCAAATGTTTTGACTTGATCTGCACTGAAGAGACATAAGTTGTCGAAATGCGCATGTGCAGAATCTAGATTCACGGTAGTTTCGGTATTTTGTTATTTATTAAATTAATTCATACATAGAATGCACAATTAATTACAATAAAACTAATAAGGATTATGAAACAAGCTAATAAAGCTTATGTTAATCCGTCTCCTTGCATAAGAGAAAGTAGTAACACATAATAATATGCATGTTTGTGTTTAAATTATGCTTGTGTGACATTTTACATAATACCATTTTATATTCTATATTGAAAACAACTATATAAGATATGTCTTTAATCAGTTGCATGCTTAATTTTCAAATCTCATCACCTTGAAATTTTCGAGAATACATTTGTATACTCACCGTATATCTTTGTAAATATGAAAAAGAAAGGAAATGGGGTAAATGTCAAGGAGACAACATCCCATATCCAGGTTAAAACTACACTAAGCATCTAGGGGTCACCGTACGGTCTTCAACACAGTGAGGAACCTCACACCATATAGCAAGCCCTAAATGGCCCCAAAAGGGTAAAAAAAGGATAAATCAATGGAAACAAACCACATCAAGTTATTTCATTATATTTTT
Organism: Modiolus philippinarum; assembly: GCA_002080025.1. Classification (NCBI taxonomy): domain Eukaryota; kingdom Metazoa; phylum Mollusca; class Bivalvia; order Mytilida; family Modiolidae; genus Modiolus; species Modiolus philippinarum. The sequence goes on from MJUU01020605.1 coordinate 107,249, forward strand.
CAAATTTGTAGCAGCTCATATCATTGTTTATGCTTCATAGAATTAAGATTCTTCTTTACCGGCTGCACCGGTAACAAGACCGAGGTTTGAAAATACAAACGAAAAGTTCCTGTTATAGTATAGAAGCTTTGTGTCAGTAGTTAAGTCAAATCCATACGAAAAATAAAACAAACTTAAGCTGATAATTAAGCGGAAAGATCTTTTGTCATCTGGGAAAGAGATATCCTTTAGCGGTCTACAAGATAGGGAAGTCAACCATAAATCTTCTGTAGTGATGACTTCAATTTATACGTAACATACCTATAAATTAAGCTAAAATTAAAGGACTGGGCAATTTTTATTTTTAAGAAGCCTTTCATGGATTTCAATTAGAAACAGAGGTGCACAGTTTTTGCCTATTGGAATTGCGAATATGTGTTGATAGCAATCCCTCAAAACTGTTGATCAGAAACTCTATGATTTCTTGTCACTTCTTTTTTTTCTAATTGGAGTCGAATTTCACAAAGCACGCTTTTTTGTGTACCAATTACAATGTGCTTGAACAATGTGCTTGCTACGCTTGACACACTTTTAACTTCACTTTCATTTTTTATATTCTCTAGGCGATGTTTGAACGAGATATATGTCACTCAAATTATATTAATCAATCTTATGATTTGAGTTATTGGCGGATATTCACGAATGACAATGTCTCTACAGACTTTGAATTATCAAACCATCTGCGAGTTCACCATAATGTCGAATTTTTACGTCAATTTGTGGTATATTAATCTGTTAGGTAATTTGAGGCCTTCCCTTGGAAAGAGCGAAAAATTTTCAGAACTGAAAGTAATTTGCATTGACACATTTAACAAAATTTATGCTACTGCATTATCAATTTGTTTTTTTTCTGTTTTGCTGTTAGGCATATTTTTTAATACAAAGTCAATTTTTATGATGGTATACTTCAACTTTATTTTTGCTTTAAATTCATGAAGTCATATACGTTTAGTAAACTATTAAGGGGATACCACCACTAAGCATGAAAAAATCTGTTGTTTAATTCTTACGATTGAACTTTTAATAACAATAGGTCAACAACGCCAGTTTAACAACTTAATTTAGACTTCAGGGGCTACTTACCAAAGTAGGGTAAGGGAAGAAGAACAAAAATTCAAGCATTGTTCCGCAGTGTAATCTACAATGTACGAAGTATTTGTTGAGATTTTGTCGCATATGCATGTACTATATATAAATTTCATTGTGTAAGCAAAGATATGACCATACCATTTCAAGATTTTTTCATGAAAAATTAAAACTAGATACATGATTACATGTCCTTTGAATTTTTAGACCATTCATTTTGATTGCAAAGATTGACGTTTTCGTCTAAACCTCATTCAGCCGTCAGATAGGACGTTTTAGTTGGCTTATATCCGAGAAATGTTTTTTTTTTCTTTTGAAAATGTATGTTGATAATTATTTTTCAAAATTTGTAAACGTATTGTATTCTCATAAAGTGTTTGTAACATTAGGTCTGGTACACGCCACCAATTTCAGTGGACAGAAGTCTTTTAGAAATATATTATACATATCTATATCTCTAATTGATTTTATAACCTTGTTATCTAAACTTTTAAAATGAAAATATTGCTAGTGAATTATTTTATTCTACATAAAAGAGGGGTGTCCAAACATCATCACTAAAACAAATTTGACACGTTTTATTTCTTTATTTTTTTATGAATATTTTAGTCCAATTGTAGAAAACCAGTAAATTAAAAAAAAAAAATATCCACACATGTTATTCGTAAAATGTTGTATAGATTATAACAAATTAACAAATAAAACTATTGATCACTTACTTTGATTTCAGTATTATACATCGGCAAACGAATACCGACGCAAAAATGATGAAGGAGGAATTCAAAAATCAAAAATTCAAACTCACGTCAATTCATATCCAACACGAAATGAGACAGTATGACAAAGACAAAACAAATAAACAAAAATGAACAAGAACGCCACAAAACTAAAGCATTAGCAGTGTGAACCTCTACAAAAACTGAGGTATCATCAGGTGCTTCGGAAGGGTAAGCATGATCTGCTTCACGTGTGGCATCCGTCAGCCTAGTTCGGTCAGCAACTAGTGTACCAATGTGAGATCGAACTATCCTTGGTTGAACTAAAATGACGTAGCATCTCTACTATGGTTGAACCTTTTTAATGCTTGGGATGCTCTGGTTTAAACATGGCGGTGTTTTACAAGTTATATATATATTTTTTGTAATATCGAGATACTGTTCTGACCTCTTGTTTAGAGTGCCAATATCTCACTATTTTATGATACCAAGCTTTCTTAAAATCGACTTGATGAGCGGCTTGTGTTTGTCTTTATAGTGTGTCTGTTCACTTGTTTAGGTAACTAGTACTTTTGTCAGGCAACAGATGACAGTGATTGTATGAGCGCTTTGACAGTAAATTTGTTTGTTGACAATCATGCATCCATGAGATAAATGAGACATCATTGTGAGATTTTTCAACGAATAGCAATGAATTCTGCTCAACTCGTTGAACCAACTATGGGGTATTCACAACTCATTTTTGAAGGTCTCATTGTATCTTCAAGATGAAGAACAATTAAAGCGTTTTCCATTGTTTGTTTTTATCATGTATTTTTAGAGAAGTTGTCCCATATGCATTTACTTCTTATCCCTTCATTGTTAATTTGAGACTGGAGTTTGTCTCTCCTGCTGTTTGGAGTCTGTAACAAAGATTTCAATGCCAGAGATGTATGCTCCCTGCATATTTCAATTATTGTTTGTCTGTTCTTGAGAGAATATCTTATGTGGATACATTTTCATACTTTCAAATTTTGTCATTTTATCACTTTTTATGTAAGCTCCAAATCATATTCTGACCACCTATTTATAATGCCCGAATCTCACTATTTTGTAATGCCAAGCTTTCTCACGATTGACTTGATGAGCTCCCTTGGTTTGTCTTTATGTTGTATCTGTCCACTAAATTAGGACACTAGGGCTTTTTCGGGCAACGGATGACAGTGATTGTATGAACATTTAGTTTGTTAATAATATCGCATACAATGCTGAATAAGACATCAATGTGCCATTGTTCGACGATTAGCAATGAATTCCGCTCAAACCATTACTAGGGCCGTCTTTAACTTACAATGAGGTATTCAAAACTCATTTTTGAAGGTCCGATGGTGTCTTCAAGGTCAAGAACAGCAATTAAAGCGTTTTTATTGTTTGTTTTTATTATGTATTTGTAGAGACGTTGTCTCATATGCATTTACTTCTAATCCCTTCATTGTTAATACAAAAACTGGAGTTTGTCTCTCCTGCAGTGTGGAGTCCGTAACAAAGATTCCCATGCGAGAGAGTTATGCTCTTTACATATTTCAATTATAGTGTGCCTATTCATATGGATACATTTTTTTATATTGTCAAATTTTGGCATTTTACTACTTTTATGTAATTCCCTAATCATATTCTGTCCACCTGTTTATAGTGCCCAAATCTCACTATTTTGCAATGCCAAGCCTTCAAACAGTCACCTTGATGAACGCCCTAGGTTTATTTTTATGTTATACCTATCCACTAGATTAGGACACTAGTGTTTTATCGGGCAACGGATGGCAGTGATTGTATGAGGGCTTCGCCAGTGAATATTTGTTTGTTGATAATCTTGCATCCATGGACTAAATAAGACATCGATGTGACATTGTTCGACGATAAGCAATGAATTCCACTCAAACCGTTGCTAGTGGCCGTATTGGACTTATTATGAGGTATTCAAAACGTGTCAAATGTCGGTGTGGTTCTCTCCGGGTATAACGACTTCCTCAATCAACAGTTACTTTGGTATTTTGTTATTCATTACCGCTGGGCCGATGCCTGTGCTGATGGACTGTTAGTCCCCGATGGTATTCACCAACCCAGTAGCCAGTACCTCGGTGCTGGCCCAAAAACCGATTTACCTGAAAACTTGCAATATCTAAATTTAGTAAAATCTTGTTCCAAACTAATGAGTATCTCCCTCTTGCATAGCCCTGTCCTTAGCCGATTTTGGCTTTTCTATTTAGATTTTATTCTAAATTTGTTCTAACACATATTTCGATATATGTATTTCCAAATATTTTTATTTCATCTGCACTGAAGAGACATAAGTTGTCGAAATGCGCATATGCGGAATCCAAATTAACAATAACTTCGGTATTTTGTTATTCATTACCACTGGGCCGATGTCTTTGCTTGTGGACTGTTAGTCACCGAAGGTATTCACCATCCCAGTAGTCAGTACTTCGGTGCTGGCCCGAAAACCGATTTACCTGAAAGCTTGCAATATCTATTTCAAAACTAAGGAGTGTCTCCCTCTTGCATAGCTCTGTCCTTAGCCGATTTCGGCTTTTCTATTTAGATCTTATTTAAAATTTGTTCTCTATTAGTCTTAACACATATTTCGATAGATGGATTTCCAAATATTGTGATTTTATCTGCACTGAAGAGACATAAGTTGTCGAAATGCGCATATGCAGAATCCAAATTAATAGTGACTTCGGTATTTTGTTACTCACTAAAACTGGCCTTAAGATAGAACTGAAATACTGCTGAAAATGCCGTTAAACTCTAAGCAAAAAAAAAGATGAATTATCATAGTTTTATTAAAAAGCAAATAGGAGAATTCGGAATTGATGATGGTTACCACATTTGTATGGCACACCAAAGCCACAAAAATGAGATAATATAGCATTATCCCTGGTAATGCATCTGATTTTTTGTGGTTTTGGCGCAAGTAATATATCATTGCCTCCTGATCGATAAATACATATTTTTTTAACAAAGGTCCATATAATTTACTTTGATAATACATTCTTATCTGGGGTAATATGGTACTATCTTACTTATCAGTTAACAGGTTATGAACTTACTTATCAGGTAAAAGGTTATTTCTTATGAAATCTGGCAAATGTACCTCTTTTTTTTATTAATGACTAGCAGCTCCTAACTTCTTTTGTTGAAGAATACTCTTCATGACAGAGAATGCAAAAAAATAACACAATCTATCGACATTATATAATTTCTTTCGGTCATATAATTTTAAATTCCGTATTCGGATGAAATTCGAAATTCTTCGTACAACATGATTTAAGAGAAAATGCTATTTAAGTTTTCAGTTTACACGATGTTATAATTATATTTATAATAACAATTACTAAATTCTGCAAGGGTGTCACACTTACATGTATATTTCATAGAATATACAATCATGTAACAATAACGGGTGTGTGGATGTCGAGAAAGATAATTTTAAAGATGAAATATTGTAAAATTGTAATTTTTGATAGATTGACATAACAGTATTCCAATCAACCAATTTTACAAAGACACACCCAAAATAATAAGTACACAAAAATACAAAATTCGTTACAAATGGCAAATTGATAAATCTAAACAAAAAGCGATAAAAATGAAAAAGAAAAGACATTCAGTTAGAGTTACAAAATTACAAAATTCTCTATGATCATAATTACATAGTTTTTCAGAATATATAATTCTAAAAGATTGAATTTAATGAATTATTGAAATGTTTATATTTACGTCTGATTTGTTGCAAATAGATCAGAAATATTTTACGAAAGGATTTGGAGTAAATGAACATGAGACCATAACACATATGTTAACTCCAACTGCGATAATTCTAATGAGCTGTATGGCCATACGTTTGCCCGCAGATATTGTGTCTTACTGGTTGTTAGATAAAACAGATATCACATATAATTGCACACCGAAACCACAAAAATGCAAATAAAACAACATTACCATGTTATTCTATTTCATCTGCAGATAAAACATTGTTACCACATATTTCATAGCGACCCATTGGTTAAATATCTATATTTTTATATTATGATTGTAAGAGCACTTTGCCAGTTTAATTAATGTTTGTTGACAATTCCTCACCCATGAGCAATGAAGACATGGTTGTAGCGTTGCTCGACAATTAGCAAAGAATTCCGCTCAAACCAGTGCTAGGGACCGTCTTGAACTTACTTTGAGGTATGAGCAAAGCTCATTGATGAAGGCCTCATGGTAACTTCAAGACGAAGAACAACAATAAAAGCGTTTTTCCTTTGATTGTTTTTTACCATATATTTGTAGAGACTTTGTCTCATCTGCATTTACTACATATCCTTTCATTCACCATGTTCTTATCTGGAGATAATAAGGAAACCAGATATTTTCTGTCTAGTAATGTGCAGCAAAATCACCAAGAAAAATCAGATAATCCAGCTTTACCTGATATAATGCCATATTATTTCATTTGTGTTGCTTTGGCATACCATACATGTTCACTTGATCCTATTTCAGGTTTTATGTGAGTTTTGTTTGTTTAACATTTCTTATCTGTTTTTTTCTCCGCCATTGTCGTAAATGACGCAAATATCGTTTATCTTTTTATTTATACTCGTTTTCAAAAGGTTTTGAATTCACAGTTATCTGTCTAAAGCTTCAGAAAATATTCATGAATGGAAGTCACAATTCTGATATTTATAATTATTCCGTGACTCCCTGAATTCTGATTGCAATAACGGCGTCTTCTATATTTGTAAATCAGAAGTTGATGACTAAAATCATTACAACATAGCATATCTATGAAATTAATAGAATAACGTCTGATCAACTTATGAAAAAAGGCAAAAAAATCTCGGAGCATTTAATTTATAAGAAACTGTGCGTGATAATGTTTGGAAAAGATACAAATTGAAATATAAAGGCTGACTATAATTTGTTGAATATTTCAATACCATGCTATGGTAGTCACTAAAGTTTTTATGATAAAAATATTCATAAAAAATGTATATAATTTTATAAATAGTCTACACTTAGCGTAACAACGTTACACTGAATCTTGAAATGACAGTCTTTAAGGCATAAAACTCAATATTCACACAAAAATGTATTAATGATGACGATGAAACTACCCACACAATTAACAAACCATACTGCATTCAGCAATCAACACCAAATAGACATGTTGTGGGTTGCAAGAATTAAATACTTGTTAGAGCTTTGCTGACAATTAATAATAGGCTCTCTTTCATATAATTTCGTAATCAGCTTCTGATGATTTATTTATCCTTGCGCAGAATTCGCACAAAATTTGCAGTAACTTCGGTATTTAGTCATTCGTTACCACTGTTCCGTGGGTTTTCACCAACACAGTAGCTAGTACTGCGGTGCTGGCCCGAAAACCGATTTTATTTGAAAACTTGCAATATCAAAATTTTAGAAAATTTTGCTAAAACCTAAGTAGAATCTGCCACTTGCATATCTCTGTCCTTTAGCTGATTTAAATTCACAATTTGGTATTTTGTTATTTTTAACAGTCACATACTAATAGTAAAACAATGTAAAAATGACCCAAATAATACAATGTACTATAATTTTACTAATGCAGAGCAGGTTGAATTATTTGGAAAACAGCTACTAATATATTTACTTAATTACTGTAAAATAACTAAATACCGAAGATACTGTGAGTTTTTAATTCTGCATATGCGCATTTCGACAACTTATGTCTCTTCAGTGCAGATAAAATCTAAACGTTTGGAAGACCATAAACTCAAAGATGCTTAAAAACTGATAGAGAACAATTCACCTATATGATCTAAATAAAAAGCCAAAATCAGCTAAGGACAGATCTTTGCATGAGGGAGACACTCCTTAGTTTTCAACAAAATTTACAAGAATTAGTCATCCATATAAATATCATTCCGTTGTCAATGTTTATTACGCCACTGTATGTCCATGCTTGTTTTTATTTTTTTTCAATTTTTCCTTCTTGTTTCTTGCCTAAATATTTGTGTAGATTTCAAATGATCAGAATGATGTTGTGCTGTTCTCACTAGAGGCAAAATTCTTCTTATTTCACTGTATAATGTATAAAAGGACCAAAAACTACACCTTAATTACTCCAGCTTTATCGGTCTTGGTCAGTAATCACGTGACTAATCCACTTGTCATCGTACTGACTGTAATTATTATTGGAGTGGATGGGAATGTTGCAATAAATATTAATTTATGTTTTAAATTTTGATTATGAAATTCAGTTGGACCTAGTTTCATAAACTGCAATCATTTTTAATTTCGATGTTATGATTTTTATCACTTTAAATTATTCGGAAATTAGTTCCAATTTCATTTTAATGTTAGACCCGTTTTTCTTGATTTTCGTGCATTATGGTCCATAGAAAATTGTGAAAAACCCAAGACCCCCGCCCCGTTCTACTCGAAATCTTCAATTTTTAATTTATTTTTAAAAGTAATTGGACCTAGTTCCAATATCTGCAATAATTGTTCTTTAAAAATATCGCATTTTTGTTAGTTTAGGTATTGAGGAAACTAGTTACATTTTGAGTTTAAAATTGTCAAACTTCGGTGTAAATCGTCGTGTAAATCGTTCTTATTCAAGATGGCAACCACTTACTCGTTGTAGTAGTTTCCATCAGAAAATTATTGTGATTTCGATAATCTTTTCGTTCGATTTGAAGATTTGTTTTTTTTATTCTTAAAATTTTACATGATTTTAGAACATAGAAAATGATACAGAATGCCTCTGGTTAAAAGCGGGACAAAATATATTGTCCCTGTTAAAAGCAAATAACCGCATACATTATTTCAGAGAAGTACGCAATCTTTTCTATGTCTCGTATAGTTTCATTTGTCACCTGTAAGGCCTTGGATACCTTGTTAATTTGTCACCTGTTACGACTGAATTAATTGTTTATTCCAATGCAGTGTATACACTGTCTGACAGGTATCGAATTATGTCATTAAACCATGGTTGTGACGTCATTCTATTGTATTAACTGTGGATTCTTTTTAAAGAATGCACGGCACCCCCTTTTTTGTTTTCTCCAATTTAAACATTATAAACGTCCCAAGGGAAATGTATGTTTACTACATTTCACTGCGACAGGACTGTCCGACTAAGCGAACTAGTTTTGTTTGCATTGAGTGTTAAGATACCTTCCCTAGGCACGGATCTTTTTGATTTTCGGAGGGGTTTGCTGGGATTTTCACCCGAGTTGGGAAACGTTTCGGACCGCATGCTAGGAAATTTGTTTCTTGTTGGGCAATTTTTTCTCTAATGAACAGCGCGAGGACTAGAAGTTATTTTGTAACCCTGGTGCTGGTGTCTGATATTTTCTTAACATATACCGGGGCCAGAAATCCCAGCCCACCCCTAAAAATCAAATGGTCCTTGCTTTACTGGGTCATTTACACCAACCTCAGTAATGTATATATTGTACATGTTGTAGAAGCTGGAAACATGGTAATTTATATTGCCTTCAAGTACAACTAGATTCAAAATATATATCTGATATATACGCGGAAATATTCCATTTAATTTAGATCTTTTCTTTTCAAAAATACACATTGGTTACATTAAGAACTACATGTACAAAAACATGTCTTGTTGGTGTAATGGAGAAAAAAAACGTATTTGCGTTTACTTACACTATCTTCCGACTTTTTCGTGTTTTCTTAATTAAGTTCTATGTAAATCAAATAACAAACCTGTTGCTTATGAGTTTCAGGAGGGGTGGGACACAACATTATAATCTTTTACGAGTTCCCTCCAGTTATAAGTGCTAGTTCAAAATATATACAAAATTCTGCATCCAACTGTGGTGAAAAGCATAGATAGACTTGATATATTTCTTCAAGAATATATGCATTTGGTAGAAGGAAAATTAAATAAAGTATCAGGTTCGTACTCTTTTTTCCGTTAATTGACATTTTTCTGTACCACTTTATAGCTGTTTATCAAGGAAAAAGGCCTGTGACAAAGCAAAGCCTTGAAATATCATAAACGGGGGAGAGGTGGGGGAGTGTGGGGGGGGGGGGGGAAAANAGGGGGGGGGGGGGGGGGGGGGGGGGGGGGGGGTAATAACACGGGCTCCCAAGCTCTCTGAGCGCCCGGAGCCCATGTATGTACAGACTAGATTCCTATGAGTGGAGCCCAAAGCCCTAGTGTTGGAGCCCGGAGCCCTTGTTTAAATGCCCGGGCCCTTGTGTTAAAGGCCAGGGCCCTTGTGTTAGAGCCCAGGGCCCTTGTGTTAGAGCCCAGGGCCCTTGTGTTAGAGCCCAGGGCCCTTGTTTTAGAACCCGGAGCCTAGTGTTCGAGCCCGAAACTCTGTGGTGTAGCCCAGATCCCCACGTTCAAAAACGGTTGGAGCCTAGGAGTCAAGAGCCCATGTTGTTCCCTTGAACTGAAAGTTTTTAGCAATTCTCTTGTTAAACAAGAATTACAGGAGATCGTAAAAGAGCAAGGAAGTAAAAGGACTTTAGAATAACTTAAATTGGAAGTGAACTAGTTCAATTATTTAAATGTGTTACTGTTTAGAAAAAAGTAACATTAGGCCATAAAAAACATCCTAGATTCTCATCCCACTCGCCCCGATTTTTTGACACGCTCGAACAAAATTTATTTTGATTTTTTGGCAAATTTTGGTACATTTCTTATATGATTTAAGCATTTTTCACAAAATGATAAAAATATAAAATGAAATTCGCCCACCCGCCCAAAATTTTGAGAAAAAGATAGATGAAGATCTAGGAATTGTCTTACTATGCCCTTATCTTACACTTTCATGTATGATCTGTACTAATGACAAATAAATTGCCGAAATGGTAAGAATTGCTGAATGTAACCAAACGAGAAGAAGCGAAATGTTATAAAAATGTTGACAATTACGAAGTCCTATTTTACAGTTCTTCAACGTATTCTAAAAAACTAAATTAGAATTACAGGTACGTTGATATCAAACTGTGATTAATTTGTCAGGTCGTGACAATGTTCTCTGAATATGACATCTTTAATAATTTGTTTTAATAAACATACTAAAGAAACAAACCTCTACTGGCTTTGTTTTGTTCAATTTGAAAAAAATGTCACTAGTGCCAGGGGACGTGCTCCTTTGCCCCCCTGCTGGATCCGCCACTGTTTAAAAATTCTTTGATGAAGTCTTTTCATCTGTTTCCATTGAAAAAGTTTTTGTATGATGGAACTTTATCAATACGTAATATAATAGACGTTTCAAATACGTACAGCTCAGTGAATAATCATATTGTCAATTTTCTTCTTTTTGGGGAGGGATAAAGATGCTATAATATATACAATTAAACATCAAATTTCTTTTCTATTTTCTTTTTTTTTTTATTTATTTCCAATAGGAAAAGTGACTCGATTAAACATTACCCTCTTCCTTCCCCTGCAATTTCCTCATGCAAGTATTGCCCTTGGGTTAAAATATTAAAATGTGTTATGACAGAAAGTATTTCATTATACAGGCAAAACTTACGTTTGTCTCTCTTCTTCGTTCTTCTTGATACGGTTCAACACTATTAACCGACATTTTTTTACTGAATTTAATGCCCTTTCAAACTTTTAGAACAACTTCATCCATATAATTCTTCTTTGATACTCAGTGAACTTTCGTTTATAAAGATATATATAGTACGAAGATAACAATGCAGTAATTGAATAGGCGATAATCCTTTTAATCTCTTGATTACATAAATGTCTCAACAATGGTTTAAGTAAGAGAAACAATGGCCAAGTGTAAATTCGTTTTTGTTGTCTATCAGTTTTTAAACATCTTTGACTTTATGGTCTTCCAAACGTTTAGATTTTATCTGCACTGATGAGACATAAGTTGTCGAAATGCGCATATGCAGAACAGAATCAAAATCCACAGTAACTTCGGTATTAAGTTATTATGATAAAGAATCCACTCGCCTCCGGCTCGTGGATATTCTTTTTCATGAATTAACACTTGGCCATTGTATCTCCTTTACATAAACAACCGTGTACAGTAGTTAACAAATTAGATCACAAATTATCTACTTATTGTAGGAACAAGTGTTTATCATATGATTTCACTAAAACATATTTTGAACTTTGTCATTTTTAGTTTCTAATTATCAATTAATTTAATTAGTATCTAAAAGAAAGAATTAATAAAAATCAGGTTTAAGGGTAAATTGTAAGAAACGATAAAAGTAGTAAAACCAAATTACACAAATTCCAAATATATTGATTTATTTTAAAAACAAAATATATGATCATATTTGATACACGATTGCCTCTGCGCGATTACAGGAATGTAATCAAGCAAAGGGGAGTTAGCGTTCCTAATGATGTCTCGCATAGTTGGATATGTCCAGATCCGGAACAGTTAAAAATATTTTTACCAAAACTATACTTATGTTTCAAATACAACACTAAACACTACTATTAAATAGCATATAGGCAAACCAAGGTATAGATATTTGTTCTTAATGCACTTTTATCAGATGTCGAGATAACTTATTAAGCTTCAAAAGACCAGTCACTTTATCAACAATTCTTTACCAGGTAGTTTACCCCTGTTCGTATTATCTTAATTCAATGTAGTCTAAAATCGTATTTTTTAAAGGTTTTACTGCAGAAATTAAACTTACAGTGTATAGCATCATATTTTGACTGAGCCTATTCCTCTGCTTTTAGATAATTTAAACCCGAGGATATTTACCAATCCAGGAGTGAATACGTCGGTATTAAGATTTTTTACATTTTGTACTAAGGGGTTTCTCCCCCGTCCTTTTGTGTGTCCTGGCTAATTTTACTTCGGTATTTTATTTTTTAAGGCAGTACGAGAGTCTAAAACTGCACATCATTCTTGCGAATCAGACACAATTATTGAATTTACTGTGGGAATGTTGGCGAAATGATTTTCGATGTCTTTTTAAGTTATACCTGATCAAATTTTTCACGTTTATTTGGTTACCATGCATTATATTGAACCTTTTCAGCAAAATCCTGTTCTATAAAGGGGAGAAAATTTATGAAGAAATAATAGGAAAAAATCAGCTTGTCGTCATTTATTCAAAAATAAGTGCAGTGATCCGAAAATTTTGTAAATGCAAATCGAAGGCAAATATTTACCTTATAATTACTAAATCTTTAAAAAAACATTATCTGATGTTACTAAATAACTAAATACCGAAGTTACTGTGAATTTATTTTCTGCATATGCGCATTTCGACAACTTATGTCTCTTCAGTGAAGATAAAATCTAAACGTTTGGAGGACAATAAAGTCAAAGATGTTAAAAACTGAGTGAGAACAAATAACCAATAACATCAAAATGTAAAGCCAAAATCAGCTAAGGACAGAGCTTTACAAGAGGGAGATACTCCTTAGTCTTCAACAAAATTTACAAAATTTAGATATTGTAAGGTTCCAAATGGAATTAGTTTTCGGGTCAGCACCGGACAACTGATTACAGGGTTGGCGAATCCCCTCGGGTAACTAACAGTCCACCAGCAGAGGTATCGACCCAGTGGTAATATATAACTAAATACCGAAGTTACTGATTAAGATAAAGATTTTGTTAGAATTCGCTATTTTTCCGTAACATATCAAATAATAAGCTGTATTTTTCATGACAGATGACGCTTACATGGCCGAATGATCCCTGAATGTTATTCTTTTTCTTTATGCTCACATAGAAATTGGTTTCAATGTCATTCAGGTGAGAGGTACGTGAATAAGGGCCTCTATCGGTGAACGTTATAAATTTGCTTTAGAATGAATGTCCAATAATTTGATTTTCCTTTTAAATTGCCGTCGTGTCAAACTGTATCATACCATTTTTGGGAAAAAATAAATTATAATGTTGTGAAAGAAATTTCTGTTTTCTTGATATAATTTTTTATATGGTCACCTAGTTTGTTTTTTTTTGTTTTGTTTTTTTTTTTTCGTGGAACAGATTGCTAAATAGTGGTTCATCTCTCAAAACACGCCTAAAATCACAGTTTTTATAAATGACGTCACTTTTTTGGCGGCGGGTTTTATCGAGAGAAATCCATTTTTGGCGTGTCTATCCTACATTCAACTCTTCATACCGGTGAAATTAATTCGTTGACCCTATATAAAATTTACATCATCAAAAAGGAAATTTCAAAGTTGAACAATTTCCTTTTTACAGAAAAATTGTAGGATACGTTTTGTTTACATCGCAATTCAAAGATGATTATTAAACTATTTTTTTTTTGGAACGTTTTACATAGATTGTATATAAATAGCATAGCTGGTTGATTCTGAATCGGTAATATTTAAAACATTAAAATAGCTTATATCGATTATCTTTCACTTTGAAAATCAGCTCTTTTTGATGTAAAATTTTATCAAATCCGGAAACATTGCTATTTACGTACATATTACCTCAAAAGGAATACGACGTACAGATTTGAACATTTTGTTTTAATATTGTATTTGGATAATCTCTTTTTTTTTAATGGGGCATACATCGTCTTTGAAATATACGTTTTTAGAAAATTTCTCGCAACAGGAATTTGAGGTAATTTTTAAAGTTTAAGTCATCTTATGTTACAACATTAGCAAACAATAGCTGTTACGTATATTTCTGTATTCTAACAAGACAATGTCACTTAAAAGCCATTTCCATTTTTATTCGATGTAGCAAGATACATTTGAAGGAGATTTGATTTCAAATCTGGGTTTTGTCACTTTTTCTAGTTGTTTAATGCTCTATTTCTTGTCATCTTTTGCCCATTTATTTTAAGTTCTACAATTTTAAGGCCCAATCGATGTTTTATTGTCTTTGAAAACAGAGGTACAAAACAAACTAGACTGTATTATGACAAACACAATGACTTCACATTTGCAATAGTCAACTTCTCTTTTCTTTGTAGAAACATTCAAAAAGCGCCAGCATATACACTTTACATCACCCAAATTCATTCGCTACTCAAGGGCCTGTGACTACCTTGATAAAGCTTGGTTGCTTACAAATAAGCTGCTTAAGCAATGGAGTATTACTCATAACTTGAAGTCATCACTACGGAAGTCTTACGGTCGTCATAACGATATTGTGGTGCTCTATAGGAACTCTGTTTCCCAGATGACAACATATATTTCCGTTTATAGCTAAAGTTTGTTTTTCCTTCACTGGATTTGACTTTACTTCCGGAGTGGACGTGTTCATCATAGCGGGTGTTTTATAAGAAGCAGAAGATACTTACTCTATTCTCACCCATGGTTTTGTCGGGTTCATGTTGATCATCTCTATGTCTTTTCTGTCCCGTACTCATGTCGTGTCGTTGTTTCTTGGTGTTTCCGATGTTGCCGTTGTCCATGAATTTTTCGTTTTGAGACTCGGTGTTCGGTTCTCTCTTACTTTCCAGTTTTTATATACATAAAGAAAAGTAATGAGAAATATGAGCCGTAGAAAACTTTGTTTACGTCTTTTTAAAATTGATTTGCATACATCGAATTATAAAGAAACGTGCTTAAACGCGATTTGTGTTGTAATGCGATCGTAAATTTCCATAATGGTATCAATGAAAGTCACATAAGTCATCATTTCAACAACATTTTACCACAAAGAAATAACCCAAGTCAGTTTTTGAATTACTAAAAAACGTTACCATTGTCCTTGGATTGTTCTTTTAAGACCGACGGTTCGGTTCTCACTTACATTATTCATTATTAATGGTAGTGTGGTACTAGAATACATCATACTATCAAGTGAAAAAATCTCCATAATTTTGAATACGTAATAACGAACATTACTGAAATGTAAATCTTTTCTGACATCATAAATGGTTTTTGGGAAAGTATCCATTTAATTCATTGTACTAATGCATTTAAGATACTTTTATATGAGGACCTCTCTTGAGTTTTGACACTGTCTAATCTTGTAAAATAACAACCCACTGACAAAAACAACATTATACTGATGTGGTCTTGATAATAGAAAAAATATTTGATATCAGAAAAAAACAAAATTAAATTGAGTAAAATGAAACGCGTGCTCTTACATATCAAAAACACATGAACAAGTTAATAAAACTATTGCGTAATATCTCATACTGCTGGAGCAAAACATTCTTTTGTAATTTCACAAACCAAACACAAATGCTCCAATAACATTTGAAAACATTGAAAAGAAGCACAAACTGAAACGCTCGTCGGGACGACTTTGAATTAATGTAGAAAAGATAACAGAAAACACTTACAATGGCCGAAAACCACAATCACATTGTCACAATACGCCAGGGAACCGCACAAGAAAAACAATAAAATGACAAAAGACAAACATGGACAACGATAGGAACTCGGGATAGCCGGACTTGGTACCGGCACTAGTAAGAGCTAGCGGTAGGGTTAAACCGGTTTATGGGTACCCAAACCTCTCCTTTTCTCTATCCCGTTTCCCTATAGTATAACAAACGTACAAATAAAACCCAATACAGGTAGACTACTAACTTCAAGACCACTATCTTGAGAAAGAAAGAATGAGACAAAACGTGAATAGAAAGATGGGCCGAGAAGTGCTGAAAACTGATGAGAAACACATGTATTACATGTGTACAGTATTATTTCTAAATCTTGAATCAGTTGCATGCCTAATTTTCCTGTCTCAACACTTTGAAATTTTCCAACATACATTTAATTGATTTGTCAATATCTTTTGTACTATTTTTCAAGTTTTAAACAGCTCATATAGTTATAGTTGCTCCAGTTTGACAGAATAATGATTTTCCTTAACTTCTGCACCACAAATTGGACCAATGTTTTAAAATTCAAATGGAAAATTTCTTGTTATAGTAAAGATGCTTTGTGTTGGTGGTCAAGTCAAATTCAGTAACGGAAAAAGAAAAATTGTTGCAGTTAAACGGAAAGATATATTGTCATCTAGGCAACGAATATCAATTAGCAGTCGACAAGATCGTGATGTCGACCTCAAATCTCCAGTTTATGGGCAACATTCCCTTGTTGAAGTAGCCCATATATGAGCAACCGGGTTCTATCAACTAAGTTATTGTATCGACCAGAGTCTTTTGAGTAGCGAATGAGTTGAGAGATGCAAACTCCAAATGCTGGCCCTGTTTTGGATGTTGCTACAAAGAAAATGAAAACTGGCTATTGGAAGAGTGAAGTCATGCGTTTGTCATACAGCCTCGTCCGTGTATATCTCTGTTGCCAATTTCAAGATGAAATGGAAAGAAATAGGCTATTGAGGTGGTGTCTGTAGTACCTTTAATTCCGAGCTCCTTTGGATACAAAACATGGAGAAAAACTGAAACGCGAGGATAACTGGGTGAAAAATCATCTAAATGTAACGGAAGCTGAAATTAAAGGATTCGACTATATATTTTTCTCTTTATTTTGAAGAAGCCCTTCATTGAATTCAGCCAGTAACAGATCGGCTAAAAGACGTGTACATTTTGTTCCCATTTGAATTCCGATTCTGTGTTGAAAACAAGATCTCTGCACTGTCGACCAGAAACTGTATCTAAATTTAAATAACTTCTTTTCTCCTACTCTTAGTCGTATTTCGCAAATAATGCCGGGTCTTTACCTATAACAGTGTGCTTGTAACGACACATTTAACAATGTGCATTTAGCAATGTGTTCACTTGACACACTTTAAACTTCACTTTCATTTAAGATATTCTCCAGTCGATGTTTTAACGGAATAGATTTCTCTCAAATTATACAAATTAATCCACTAATTTGAGTTATTTACAAATATTCAAGGATGACAATGCCTCTACAGACTTTAAATTATAAAACCATTTGACTTTCCAATTGTGAACTTTCCCTTTCTCTGCAGCAATATACCTGCATCCCCAGCATATGGAGTATATATTTCACAATTAATTCGTTACTGTAGAGCGTTCAGTACATACAGTGACTTTGTGGAAAGAGCAAAAGCACTGTCACAAAAACTGCTGAGTCAGGGATATGTTCAGCCTTTGTTACTTTCGTCCCTTCAGAAATTCTATGGCCGTCACCACGACATCATAGATAGATATGAAATGTCAGTGTCACAAATAAAAACTGACATTTTCAGCTAGATTCGCGTCTTCCCTGATTTCACATTACCGGTTTCGACTTTACCCTGGATTGGCCCATTGACAGTGTGACGGGTGCTGTGCACAGAACAGGACATGCTTACCCTTCCGGGGCACCTGATGTCACTCTTGTTTATTGAGAGTTCACACTGTTAGTGCTTTAGTTTTTTGTGTTGTATATGTAACGTTCGTGTGTTTTGTGGGCATTTGGTGTCTTTGGTCTTCCGTCTTTTGGTGTTCTTGCTTTTGCCTTGTCTCTGGACTTTGATTTGTGTAATCTTGTGCTTTGTTCCTTAGGTATTCTACTGCCGTTGTTTTAAACTACATGCAAAGTAAACTTTTAGTCAATATCTGATATATTACTATGTTAGGTAATTTGAGTCCCCCTTAGAAAGAGCAACACATTTATAAAACTGGTAGTGAATTGCAGTCACACATTGAACAAATTTTGTGCTACTATGTTATCAAATTGTTTTTTCGTTTTTTGTTATTAGGCATCTATTTTCAATACAAAGTGAATTTTAATGATGGAACCGTGCAAGTTTATTTTTGCTTTGAATCTATGAAGTCATATAAATTTAGTAAAAATATTAATGGATACCCACGGTTAAGCATGAAAAAAATATGTTGATTAATTTTTAGCTCATCTGGGTATAGCCAAGGTAAGCTTTTCCCTCACTTCGCGTCCGTGGTCCGTCCGTCGTCCATCGTAAACTTTTCATTCAAAGATCTTCTCAGAAACCAATTGGTCAATTGGAACCAAACTTGGTCACAATAGTCCCTTTAGTGGTCCCCTTTAAAATTGTATCCGGAGAGTCCAAGATGGTGGCCAGCGCGGAACATAGTTTTAATACTGGACCTATGGGAAGACACATTCAAAGAACTACTTGTCTAATGATAACCTTACTTAGTCACAATGGTCCTTGGATGGTCCCTTAAAAGGTATCCAGCAAGTCCGGACGTAATCCAAAATGGCCGTCAGCGGGGAATATAGCTTTAACATTGAACCATTAGGGAATATGCATTCAAAGTTCTTCTTCTCAGAAACTACTTGTCAAATTATAACTTAATTTAGGCACAATGGTCCTTAGATGGTTCTTTCCAAATAATATATACAACAAGTCTGTACCTTTTCAAAGATGGCCGCTATTGGGGAGCATAGTTTTTACATAGGATACTACTGGAAAACGCATTCCAAGATATTCTCAGAAACTTCTAGTTCTTTGAATTGTCGCCATTTTTCATACTTTTATTTCGAAAACTATTTGAGAAAGAGGTCATGTTTGAATGCAAAAGTGTTGAGCTTATCAAGGACTACAATATCTACAGATGTCCAGCAGGTTCGCATTTCATCCAAAATGGCCATCAGCGAGAAACATACCTTAAGATAGGACCCTCTGGGAAATGCATTCGTAGATCTTCCTCTCTGAAACTACTGAGCCAACTGGAATCAAACTTAGTCATAATAGTCCTTAGGTGTGCTCCTTAACGTTTGTGATTTTTATTATTGTACCTCATCAAAGATGGCCATCAGGGTTGAACATATTTAACATAGGGACTCTTTTAAAAATGCATGCCTATCCACTTGGGATCAATCTTGGTTGCAATTGTCCTTGGATGGTTCCCTTTTTCAGTTTGTGATTTTTATCTTTGTACCTCGTCCAAAATGACCGCAAGCACATGACTTACTTTAACAAATGCATCCACTGATCTTCTCTGAAACTACAAATGAAAATTGGAACAATTGTCGTTTGGTGGTCCCCTTTTAAAGTTTGTGAATTTTATGTTCGCACCGGAAACATAGTTTAATATTAGTACCCCATAAGGAAATTTCTTCTCTAAAACTACATAGCCAATTTGAGTCAAATTTGGTGACAATAGTCCTTGGATGATCTCCTTCAAAGATTGTAATTTCTATGTTCGTATCTCATTCAAGATGACCCCTGAATGGAACACAGTTTAACATAAGGACCCAATAGAAAATACATTCAAAGGTATTGTCCTCTGAAACTGCTGAGCCAATTGGAACCAAATTTGGTTACAATTGTCCTTGGATCGTCCCCGTCAAAGTTCGTACCTTATGAAAGATAGAAACGGTGACATCTTGTGAACTGTGAATTTTGTTCAGAACCAAGGAGTATCTCCATCTTGAATAGCTCTGTCCAGGTGGACTGCTAGTCCCCGAGGGTATTCACCAACCCAGTAGCCAGTACTGGTCCGAAAACCGATTTTATTTATCACCTTGCAATATCTAAATTTGATAAAATTTTGTACAAAACTAAGGAGTATCTCCCTCTTGACATAAAATGTCGAAATGCGCATATGCAGAGAATAAATTAACAGTAACTTCGGTATTTTGTTATTTGGTACAAACCTTATTCAGTCATCGGAAAAGTCGTCTTGATGTCCTTACATCCGAGAATTTTTTTTTATTTGTGTTGTTTTTTTTTTTCTAAATTTTTAAATGTATTATTGTATTTACATAAAGTACTTGCAAACTTTGATTGTTTACAAATCCAATCTGATTTTATTTAGGTTTGAAACGGAAAACACCATTCATTTAAGTGGACAAGAGTTTTTAGGGATATTTTATAGGACCTTTATATATATGAAACTAATTTTAATTTTGTTAATATATCACTAATTGATTTTAAAGCCTTGTCTTCATGCTTAAAATTATCTAAATTTGAAGAAATTTGGTTCTAAAATATCAAAAATATGGTTAGTGAAGTATTGTATACTACATAATACAGAAGTGTTCCAACATCATCACACAAAAACGAATTTGACACGTTCAATTTCCTTAATTTTCTATAAATATTTCAATTAGACCAATAGAAGAAAAACAGTAAATTTTAAAACATTTTAGCCACACATTTCATTCGAAAAATAATGAATGAACCATAAAACTATTGACACACAAGATGCTTTGATTTCAGTATTATATCATGGCCTAGTTCAATAAGCAACTGGAGTACCAAATAGCAAAATACCGAAGCTACTGAAAATTCATTTTCTGCATATGCGCATTTCGACAAATTAGGTCTCATTAAATCAGATCAAACTAAAACATTTGGAAGTCCATTTACCGAAAAACATGTTAAAGCTGATAGAGACCAAATGGCTGGAATATACTGGATCCAAAGTGAGATCAAACTGTTCTTTGTTGAATTAAAAAAAGACGTGGCATCTCTACTATGGTACAACCATTTTAAAATTAAGGTTGGGTCAAATGACAAATGTAAAAATATTTCGCAAAATTAACTGTGTATCGTTTCTTTTGTTGAGTAGTGTAAGCAAGTTTACATGTACAATCACTGTAATTTATCCCCTATCCGTTGTGATACATGTTCTGCTTTATAGACCACAATAAGTGTGCATTCGACTTGCAACCGTATGTGATAAGGCATGTTAATTACCTGCCACATGTCTATATGGTTCTCTCCTGGTACCACGGCTTCCCCAACTACTAAAAGATAGAGCTGAAAAATGCATTAAACCCCTCGTAAACAAATGAATTATTATATTTTTAGCAGCCAAAAATCAGTCCTTGAGACACCAGAAATACAGAATCGGAGAATTTGGAAATCATGCTGGCTAGAACATGTGTTGCCATTTATGTTCACTGATCCTACTTCCGATTTTATTTGTTATTATACTCGAGGTTGTTTAACTTTCTTCTGCCATTGTGATAAATGACGCAAACATCATTTTATCTTTTAATTTACTCGTTTTCAAAAGGTCTTAGATTCACAGTTATCTGTCTAAAGCTTCAGAAAATATTCATGACTGCAAGTCACATTTCTTAGATTTATCTTCATTCCGTGACTCCCTGAAATCTGATTGCAATAACGGCGTCTTCTTTATTTATAAATCATTACTCGATGACGAAAATCATTACAATAAAGTATATCTGTGAAATTAATAGAATAACGTCTGATCAACTTATGAAAAAAGGCAAAAAAAAACTCTCTGAGAATTCAATTTGTAAGAAAGTGTGCGTGATACTGTTCTCAAATTAAAATATAAAGGCTGACTAAAATTTGTTGAATAGTTGAATAACATGACATGGTAGTCACATACGTTTTGATGATAAAATATTCATCAAAAATGTATTATATTTTACAAATAATCTACACTTACCGTAACAGCGTTACTTTGATTTATAGTCATTAAATTTGCTTATTTAAGGAGTAAAACTCAATATTCACACACAAATGTATTAATGATGACGATTAAATACAACGAACACAAAAAAACAAACCATATTGCATTCAGCAATCAACACTAATAGACAGGTTGTTGGTTTCAGGAATGCACTTTAATCAGATGTCGAGGTAACATAATAAGCTTAAACCACCAGTTTCCCGCACACTGATAAGAAATATTTTAAAAAAGCAGGTATTTGTCACTTTTTCGCTTTTAGTCCCCGAAGGTATTCACCAGCCCAGTAGGCAGTACTTCGGTGCTGACCCGAAAGCCGATTCTATTTGGAACCTTGCAATATTTAAATTTTTGTTGAGAAACTAAGGAGTATCTCCCTCATGCAAAGCTCTGTCCTTAGCTTATTTTGGCTTAACATTTGGAACATATTGGTTATTTGTTCTCTATCAGTTGGTGAACATCTTTGAGTTGATGGTCTTCCAAACGTTTAGATTTTACCTGCACTGAAGAGGCATTAGTTGTCGAAATGCGCATATGCGGAAAAATAATTTACAGTAACTTCGGTATTTAGTTATTTATCAACAATTCTTGACCAGGTGGTTTACCCCTCCACGTAATATCTGAATTCATTTGATAAGTTAAGTCTAAAATCGTATGTTGTCTGATGTTTTGTCTGCCGAAATTAAACTTACATTTTAAACATTTATTGGAATTATGGATTTCCTTTGTTTGAGTTCTGTGCTGCTGATGAGGAATAAATTTCCGAAATGGCCATACAGCTCATTAAAATTATTGCAGTTGGAGTTAACATGTGTTATGGTCTCATGTTCATTTACTCCATATCCCTTCGTAAAATATTTAATACAGGAGTTTGTCTTTTATTGCAGTGTGGAGTTGGTAAAACAATTCCCCGTGGTAGAGATGTATACTCTTTATTTTTTTATTAAATATGGTGAACTTGTACATGAGATAATATCTCATGTGTACACTTTGTTCAATTACTATTGTCATAAAATGTATGAAAATTCTAAAACCGAAGGCTTAACTCCCTCCATCGTAGTTTTGTCCTTAGCTATATTTGATATTACTGATTATTCGGATTTCGTTTGGTTTTATGCATTTTAAACATTTATTGGAATTATGGATTTCCTTTGTTTGAGTTCTAGTGCTGCTGATGAGGAATAAATTTCCGAAATGGCCATACAGCTCATTAAAATTATTGCAGTTGGAGTTAACATGTGTTATGGTCTCATGTTCATTTACTCCATATCCCTTCGTAAAATATTTAATACAGGAGTTTGTCTTTTATTGCAGTGTGGAGTTGGTAAAATAATTCCCCGTGGTAGAGACATATACTCTTTATTTTTCTTAGATATGTTGTACTTGTACATGAGATAATATCTCATGTGTACACTTTGTTCAATTACTATTGTCATAAAATGTATAAAAATTCTAAAACCGAAGGCTTAACTCCCTCCATCGTAGTTTTGTCCTTAGCTATATTTGATATTACTGATTATTCGGATTTCGTTTGGTTTTATGCATTTTAAACATTT